>VWPU01020980.1:0-43088 GCA_013398955.1 Callaeas wilsoni
ATTTTGCTTTATTTTATTTTATTGATGTGTGTAAACTTGTGAACACAGAATGGTTTTCAAAACCAAGAGAACTCAATTTTAGTGACACATTGGCATCATGAAACTTATATGTCCATTTGAGAAATATTACTGGGGTAGAGTTACTTGAGAGCAGGCTACAGAATAAGCTATAGGTGGAAAAACTTGGTTGGACTGCAAGGCAGTGCTGCTGTTCAGGACCAGGAGATCACAAACGAATCTTCAGAAATGCGTTTACTTCACCTTGCCTTTTTTTTTTCCAAAGCTGTTTCAGTTACTTAGACTGCTTTAGGAATCCCTCTTTTTAATCTTCTCTGTTACGATTTCTCTACCCCTTCTATTGACATTTTCAGCAGTTGTGACTTGAATTTTACGTGTTTAGTTTGAAAGTTAACACTTTATTTTTGACCTTTAGAGAGGTGAGTAAGAAATATTAAAAAAAAAAAGTGAGTGGAACAAGGGTCAGCACTTGGCAAGAGTATCAGGAGTTCAGTCAGAATTAAGTTCAGGGAGATGATGCATCAATTATGAAGAGTTACTTAGAGAGGAAGATAAGGCTAATTATTAACTGCTTCTGCAGTGTAATGAGGTAGGTAAAAAGTTTGACTGTGAATCTTGTTACATAACTTGATGGTTTATTTTCTGGAGGGGCAAACAAACTGCAAATACAAAGCTTCCAGACTTTGGAAGTCTGCATTGTATGATTCGTGGCCAGTGACAGGACTTAAGGAAACATGTGAAGCTGAGTGAGCGGAGATTTAGATCAGATAACAGAAAAAAGTTTTTCACCCAGAAGATGGTTGAGCATTGGAACAGGCTCCCCAGGAAACTGGTCACGGCAGCAGCCTGACAGAGTTGAAGATGTGTTTGGGCAATACTCTCAGGCATATATGTCTTGAGGTGTCCGTGTAGGGCCAGGACTTGCACTCAATGATCCTGATGGGTCCCTTCCAACTCATTCTATGACTGTGATTCTATGACTGACGACTGAAAGTACTACCAGTATCCTCTTAGCTCCTTGCTCTGCCTTCTGGTACTTCTGAAGTTGTCTGTATTCAGCAGCACTCTTCATCTATTTCCTTTGTATTGTTGCCATCAAAATATGCACTCAAAGTATTCTAGAAAATCTGTACAGTACAAAAATTACAGTACTTCTAATTTATTTAGCATTGAGGGGGAAGTGAGGGAGAAAAAGAGTATTTACCTTTTCTTCTCTAGTTGTCTTAGACAGTACAGTGGTCTTTGTGTTCTTTATATGGTGTTCATTATTCCAATTTTTTTCTTTGCCTTCTGTGCTTCCATATCAACAGAACTGTTAAGTTGGATAGGGACAGGTTACGGGTGGGTATACAGGAAAGATAAAAGCTTACAATAATGAATAGTTTCAAGAGCTGAATAAAAAGGGAAATGAGGAGCATGGAGTTTGTGTTGCAGTAGATTTTAGGGGGCAGAAGCAGAATGTGGAGAGAGCTGTTAAGGGATATAGTTGTACTTGTTTCCAGTTGAAAGAATTCAATGAAGCATCACATCAAGGCTTCATTCATGCTTCTGGCAGAGAAACTTACGAGCCATAATTAACATATGTAACAAGTTGCAGATGTGTATTCAGGCACTATATGATACTTTAGTAAAGCCTGTATGCTTTTGAGTTATAAATTTTGATAAAATGAAGCCAGATTTTTTCCATCGTCTTTTAAGCTGGTGAGTAGGTTTTCACATTACAAATGAGATTGTGAAAATTCAATGTATTCAGCAAATTAAAGGAAGCCTGACCCTTTAATTCCCTACAAGAGATTCCCTATTTGTCCTAGATAACTTACCTGTTCCATGTTTATGGGTCTCCAGGTTTAGATCTTTTTAATCTCATTTTTCTATCCATCATATGGTTTGATTATAATATCAAGTCACTATTTTCAACAGAAGTGAGATCTTAGCCCTTGGAAGTTAACTGTGTCCATCACTGCATAGTGATGTACCAGTCCCCTGAAGTACTGTCCCTCTCTTTCCTTTTGTGAGACTGCACACTGCATGAGTAGGCAGTTTCTTCCTTCCAATAATAATGATTTGGTGGTACATAATACAATCTTTCCGTATCATAGGACCTTTTTCCTCAAGTTTTGGTGTGCTAGCAGTCAGAAATGGGGGAACAAAAAGGCTTTGCATCTAACTTTATTTCTTTCTGGCTTATGTTTGATAATGACTTTAATTACATGGCATCATGTTGATTTTCATTTATTTCATTTATCTTCTCACACTAATTGCATGACAGAAGTTATGAATTTGATATGTCTTGAGCTCTGCCTGTCCTTTCCTGAATATTGCATGGTTTTCTGCTACCTCACCATCTTGTGCATAAGTGACAGTACATGCTGTACCTCTACAGCTCTACAAATGCTCTCATGATTTCGGCATAGTGTGTGATACCAGGGTGAGGTCATATAAATGAACACCTTCAGTAGCAAATTTGCAATTAGTTGTTTATGGAGAAATCAGAATAAAATGTCTTATAATTCACACCTTCCGCTTGTATGTGAATCAAATTGAACTTCAATATATATCAAACATTCTGGCAAACTGAAGATGTGAAATATGTTCACTTTGTAGCATCTAAACAGAAAAATACTTCTATACATATAACATGTATGTCAGACAACATCCACAAAATCTGATTCATGGAGACCAAGGGTGCGTAAGAAGAGTTTTAATACAGACTTTCCATCATATAACTTTCATGTTACCCACATTAGTGTTAAATAAATTTGCTGTTTACAGATAGCCATGTAAATATTAGCATGAAAAATATGGAACTTGTCTATTTGTCTTTGAAGAAAGAATGAAGCAGACAAAATGTTAAACATAGCAATAATGCAATATTATGATTGCCCACATTAACTGAAGGAAAATACTGCAGAAGCTCCTAGAGCCATTGAGGAAATGATATAATATAACTGCAATCAGAAAATGACCTAAAAGTTCAGCCAGTCCATCCCTCATCTCTGACAGAGGATCAGCTTGCCTCATTATCCCTGGAAGCATTGCAACCTGTTCTTTGATTTAAGTCAGGGATGGATCAAAATAGCCTGAGATAATCTTGTCTGATTTTGTACACTATGCAGTTAGAAATATGTTTCCACAAGCCTAAGATAATTGTGGGAAATAATTGCTCATACTTATGGAGTGAAAGCCTTATCCTGTCCCCTTTTCACTCCATGAACAGTCTTCTATATGAACTGACATTTCTTCAGTCTTTCTCTAGTGTTTAAAAAATGTGGGCAGTAGTTCTTATTATCTTCTGAACTTCCTCCAACTTCTCTTTATATTTCTGCGCATTTAGCCCAAAATGGAGAACAGAATCTAGCTGAGACTTCAAGAGTGCTGAGCAGAATGTATCATCACTGAAATCCATATGAATAAATAAAGCATAAAAATTCACATTTTTTAATAAGCTGTTGACTCATATTTATTGTAACGCAGCACCTCTGATTGTTATCAGCACATTTTTAATTTCAATTCTGTCCCATTGTGCTTTTGAATTTCAAATGTGTAAAATACCCATCCTTCTTTCTTCCGTATGTTCTTTCCCAATGATTCCTCTTGGCATATCTAACTTATAGTTTGCTTGCCTGTAGAATCTTTCTTTTTTAAAAAAAGAGTGATTTTAAAAGAAGGGTTTCTTTTTATATCCAATCTGCTGATAGTTACATAAATTCAATATTCTAAATGTAAGTTTGTCTACCCTTTCTTATGCAAATGTCAGGTAGCAGATAAAATTGAAGTAATTAGGAGGTTTCAACTCTATGACTTAGGCATTGAGTTAAAAACTAGTAATTTATGACTAGACCAACAAATAAGAAACTCGCAATGGAGACAAAAATGAAAAATATTTCTGCATGTTTAATAAAGCTTTCAAGCAACTTCATTTTTTGTAGGTTCATGGTTTAATTTTTTCTCAGATTAAAATCTAGTTTTAACATGATTTAATGATTGATTATGGAGTCTGAAAAATCTTGCTGCTGTACAGCTTTAAAAGTGCAAAGTAACTTTAGAATCCAGAATAAATTCCTGTTTCCTTAATTATATGTGTACTTCCTTTAAAATCCTTTACAGAAGGAAAGAATTATTTTTTGCCCTTTGTTCACGTTTCATGTTTGTCTCAGTGTGTTATTTTTCAGTGTTGGATCACAGGGGTTTTTTATTACTTGTATTTCCTTTCACAGAAATGAACACCAGAATATACATCCAGAAAATCAAGAGCTAGTGCGAGCTCTTCGTCAGCAGCTTCAAACTGATCAGGTGCTGTGCTAAGTGTTGGCATCATTCAGCTCTCTGATATGGGGTACTGTAGGCTTCTCTGAGGGTCTGGAAGAAGATCATCTTGGAAAGTTGTGGGAGCTTGCTTACTGTACAGAGGCGTCCTTGAAATCCGTCAAGTAATGAGATAATGTAGCCTTTTTTTAGCTGCATTAAGTAATTAAAACTAAATATTTGGCTGGTTCTTTTTTCAAAGAAGTTTTTGCCACAAGGTGGAGTATGTTAGATTATGCTGTGTGCTTCCTGGAATGTTCATGGGAGCTTCATGGTAATGGAAAGGAAATCTGGAGTACAGTTTGCTGAGACAGGACAGGGGTTAGATGTTTAGACTGATAAACAATGTGTAGCAAAACAATGGCACAGCAACAAAAGCCAGACAACAGAGTGACAGAGAGGAGCTTTTTAGCAAAGCCTTCAATCACAAGACAGGGAGCAATGGTTTTAAACTGAAAGAAGCTAGGTTGACATGGGACATAAGGAAGAAATTCTTTACTGTGGGGGTGGTGAGGCCCTGGAACAGGCTGTACAGAGAAGTTATGGATACGCCATCCCTTGAAATGTTCAAGGCGGGGTTGGATGGGGCTCTGAGCAGCCTGGTCTAGTGGAAGGTGTCCCTACCCATGGCAGGACAATTGGAACTTAGTGATCTTTAAAGGCCCTTCTAGCTCAGACCGTTCAATGATTCTGTGACTGCATCCAGTTTGGACAGGTAGAGTCTAGGCCATACTTTTGGAGAATATTGAGAACAGTCTTTCATCATGATACTTCTTGAAATAACAACAGCGCATATTTGTGTGGAAGGCACATGTGGCAAAATGGAGAGAAAAACTATTTCATACATAGACAGTGACATACACAAGCTGCTATCTGTGTTTGGACTTGAAAACACTAAATTCTGCAACTGGTAAGCAACACAGTTCAGTTACCTGGCTCTGGACAGAACTACTCAGGATAATGAAGTAGCCATATAGATCTGAGTTTGTTATTCATGCTCCAGCGTGTCTAACCTGACCCAGTGTGAAGGACCAAGGAGGTTCTTTCTTTGTGGTTTGGTTCGAAGCACACACTTATTTAACAGATGAAGGGAAAATAATGATCTTTGCACAAGAACTTGCTTGTTGAATCAATGCATTTAAGTATGTTTGATTTTTACCTTTGAATATATTTCTCATTTCATATAGTTCTGCATTTGACAATTTGACTTACAGTGAATGAATACCAATTTATTATTATTTTTTAGAACTCAGTAGACTTACTTAAAATAGTATCTGTAACACTTTGCATTTTCCTGCTGTTCCAGCAGGATGCTTCTGCTGGTGATCGGCATCGCTTCTATACAGATATGTCCTGTCCAGTCTGTTTGCAACAGGCTACATTTCCTATAGAAACAAACTGTGGACATCTCTTCTGTGGTAAGCAAGAAAAGGTCCTAGTTCCTAAGGTAAAACAGGAACAGAAGTACAAACTTTTGGCACTAGCTCAGGCATCCTAATTCAAAGCTTTGTTTGCTTTTAACTGTTTATCATTTAGTCTGCAAAAGGAATAATTTTTTATAAATAGTTGAAAAAATACATTTATGAATAAACAATCACTTTAAGAGTGCACTGCACTGTTTTCTATGCTATCAGGAATGAAACTGGTTAATTTTCAAACGTTGAGGAGTATAATTTGTTTCCAGTTTAGTAAAAAACTGAAGAGGTTGAAGAACATTTGGAAATGTACCATTTAAAAAACCTGTTTTAGAAAGAATGAAATATTCTTTATCTCACAGAATATTTTTTTCTTGGAAGTCCTGCAGAATTATGAGTAAGTTGACAGTTGGTTAAAGTGTTTGGTTTTGTGGTTTTTTGAGGCCATGTTTATATACAGACACCCTATGTAGCATTTTGCTTCCTCTCCTTCAGGTTCCCAGTAGGATTCTTTCACTGCATTCATCTAGTTTTATGAAGTATATCATGTGTACCATGCTTAGTTGTTTAAATGAAAAAACAAGCAAGTTTGGAAAACAGATGAAGTACTCACATTTTTATATTTGTCTTCGTCTGTTGAAACTGACAATGGTAAAGCCATGTTTTTAGGATAAACTTTACATCTCTTGCCATTTTTTTGAGTTCTAAGTTTTAAACTAGTAAAAATTTTAATTATTTGCTTCTTCACTTAATGATTAAAATTTGTTGTGTTTTCAGGAAATAATGCCTTAAAATTACTGATTCAGTTGATCCTATTCAAGATTTTTCTCATTAGTAGCATTGGATTTGAACATGTTACTTCTTGGTATCTTCAGTGAATGCTGTACACAACATTACATCAGAAAGTGTAGATTTAACCTAACTGCTTATATACACTTTCTGTTGTTTCCCTTGGTGTAGAACATATTACTTCAGGCAGTGTGGTTTTCGTCTCAGGAGTTTAAATGTGTGTAACTTACCTTCACCAGGTTCCTGCATTATTGCCTACTGGAGGTACGGCTCGTGGCTGGGTGCCATTCGCTGTCCAATCTGCAGACAGACGGTAATATTTTAAATCATCATGGACCTGTCAGTTTGGCTGTCTAGGATAGCCTGCCACAAGGCACTTACTTGCGAGCTGCAATAGTGAGGCTAGCAGATAAAGAAGTCTGAGAAACTGAAAGAATATAGAGGCAGATGTGAGACAGGAATGGTGGACATTCAGTTCTTCTGAACGTTTTGCTTTGAGAAGCACTCAAAAAATTCAGATTGTTCCTGCAACTCAAACATAAGTGAACTGTACTGATAACTCTGCTGTTTTTCTGTAAAGAGTATATGCAAACAGAAAATTGAAAGATTTTAACTATGATCCTTTCATGCTTTTTGTTCAGGATGTTATTTAACTTCTTTTACCAGAACTTGCATCTGAAGGGCCTGGCTATTGTGGTAGACTGCCAGTAGCATGCACTACTGGTTCCTGAGAAACACCCTCTCCCTTCCCTCTGTCCGTACCAAAAGATCTATCCATGTCAATTTCTTATTTTGGCCCTATTTTTAACTTGTATGTATTATTAATTTCATCTTTGTAGAGCAAGCATTAACTTGCTTCCTACGCAACTTACTTACATTGTCAGTTTGAAATATGTTCCTGCAACTCATTAAGGCTTAGGATCTCTGAGTCTGATAGTGTATGTTTTTAAAAAAGTACATCTTTATTTTAACAGTGCACAAACTACAGAGCTATTAACTTCTAATGAATTATGTAACTCATGACCTCGCCCCTCCATTATATCCTGCGTTGATTGTGTGTATCAGCAGGACAAATGACTGTAAGAACATAGCCGAAGGAAAGAAAAATAGATATGACTGGAGGAAGAATGAGTAGGTTTAGAGTGTAGCCAAGGAGGAAAAAGACACAAATAATACAGGTGGAGAAGGTGGAAAAAGGTAAAATAAGTGATTTTTTTAGTGTCTTTCCTTACATATATATTCATTTACCTTCCTCTGAGTAACACGTGTATTAGATGGTACTGCTTGCATGGTTATGTATTTGTTCTCATCCTGGTTTATAAAGGAGGAAGGGAAAGATATATACATGAACATGAGTCATACAGGAGGTTTCTGGCAGGACCAGAAGTTGAATGTAGATCTGCCCATGCTCTTGTTTCTCAATGTGACTGCCACACAGATTTATATATAGTCGCCAGGTATAGAGGAAGCTTCTGGAGACTGTAATAATATCAAGTGCTATGCCTTCCCTGTTTCCCGTGATAATCTGCGTTTTATACCTGTGCATTGCTTCCAAATGGAAGTCTCAAGTTTTCAGCAACTCCTATGCAGAAAGATAACATACGTAAGGACATATTCACTTGTATCTTATTTCTCTATGTTTGCTTGAAAGTTAACCCAAGAACAGAGCAAAATTCTCTGTGCTTACAAAAGAGCTGAAGGTTAATATCTTTTTCTGTTAATTCATCTGCATATGAAGGTCCATATGCAAAACTATGAGTTCGCTTCATGTTTGTTGTCATGGAAGGCAATTCTAAAGATAGAAAAAGAAGGGCATCATTGGTTGCTTTATTTGATTTTCAATTTAGGAAACGAAATTAGATTAATTTGGTAAATTAACTTTGTTCTCCAAATCATCTGCCCCTCTTATGAAACATAAAGTATTTAGGTGTTTAGAAAAAAATGTATAAGCCTCTCTTTAAAGGAGGGTTCTTTTGCGCTTTTTTTAACAATCTGTTTAAAAATTAGTATTCTGTAAAGAGCAGTTAATTAGTTAAAACTTAACAGCAGTATTTATAAGCCTCTCTTTAAAGGAGGGTTCTTTTGCGCTTTTTTTAACAATCTGTTTAAAAATTAGTATTCTGTAAAGAGCAGTTAATTAGTAAAAACTTAATAGCAGTATCCATGCTAGTAATTTTCAGTTTATTCTCCTATAAGCTATTCAACTAAACCAAAGTTTTTTCTATGTAGTTAACTGAAGATGACTGTTTTACAGTTCCACATGTAACACAATCTCCCTTCTGTGCCTAGGTAACACTATTCTTACCACTCTTTGGTGAAGATCAGCAGGGTGCAACCCAAGTGCTTCAAGATGTTAATGATTACAATCGAAGATTCTCAGGACAGCCCAGATCTGTAAGTTTTGGGTAAATTTGGGTGAAAATCAGTGATGTCAGGAGAGTTTGAGAGAATTTTTTTTGTGATTTTGTTTTTTCCCCCTTCTTTTATTTTTCTTTCCTTGGGACATGGATTTTCTCTTCCTGACGCTTAGGGCCTAGGCAACTTTTCTTTAGGAAATTGATGTTTATATGGTTAGGTCAAACCCAAGACCTCAAAATTATTTATTTGTCATTTATGAAAATGTATGTAAACTTGCTTTTTTGTTGTGAGTGAGAATCTAATAAATCTTGATTTTTCTCAAGTGTTCATGTGTTAAGTTGGTTTTTAGATATAAGTAATTATTTTGAAAGGATCAATAATTAGTCAGTAAAAATACTTAATGAAATACATGACCTGCAAGGAAGAATACTCACTTCATTGATCTCTTTACACTGATTAGAAGAATCTGAAGTTCTACTCTGTGCCTTTCTCCTCAGACAACTATATGCTGTCTTGGTTTTTAAATTTTCCTCCTAGTTTATATTACAGTCTTTATTCTCCTCTCTGTGTGAAGAAAAACAGAATTTTTTTTCTGTAAATAGCTAAGAGGGGTGGTCATATTTCTGCATATGTTAGAAAGTCAGCCTTGTGAGCCTGTCTCCTGTGTGCGTGTCCTGTTTCGCAAGGTGAAATGCACACACATGCATACTGGTAACTTCCCTGCTTGTCTTCATTTGTTATGGGATTTGGATATAGCAAGAAGACATTAGCAAGAAAAATGTACGGTACAAAGAGACAGAAGAGGGAGGGGTACTTTTCTAAACCACAAAATGTATGGGTTTTGTCCAGAAGAGATTGAAACTATCTTTCAGGCTCCATTAGACCTCTCTGCAAGCTGTGTCTAGTCCCCAGTGACCTGTCTGAGGACATGCCAGAAATCTACACTAAAGCCCTAATTGGACTAGATAAATTGTCTTTGATTTATACACAGTGTTACCACATACAAAATTTCTTTCTCAAAAACTTTTTCAGCTATGGCAATAACTCATTTCAATGAAGTTTAATGGCTCTGTGTAGAAACTGTGTACCGTAGAAGGGAACCAGTATAAAAAAAGTTTTAAAGTTCACCCCTCCCTACTTGTCACAACAAAAACCTGAATATTTTCTATTGAGCAGTCTCTTGCTAAGCTGGCAGAATCATAGTAGCAAAATGGAAAGGAGCCAGGAATGGATTCATTTAAAGATTTTTTAGTTTACTTTGAAGCTTCATCCATCCTTTGGAAACTTGTGTGAATCACTCGTTATACACCAGGAGAGGGGGTATTGTGCTTCTGAACAACTGTAACCTATTCTACTTTACCTATTGGGTTTTCTCCTGCAATCCTTGTTTGTCCTCCATTCTGATCAATATTTCACTCCAGTTAACCTGTTCGCTGTTTCTCACTTTACCAGACATTTGCTTTTCTTTCATAATAGATGCCAATACATTTTCTGGTGATGTATATTAAGTGTATGCTTTTCATTGTAGGATAACGCAGTTTGACTGTTTCTGGGAAACATATATATTCTAAATCTGACTTTCTACCCAGTAAAACAAAACTCATTAACTCTTCCTGGATTTTGTTCTAATTCCTATAAACTAACAGACTCTAAGATGTAATGTAGTAGTAGAAACTTCAGTTTAGCATGGATGAGTTGCAAAAGCAAAATACTAACTTTTGATTTCTTTCTTTATAGATTATGGAACGAATTATGGATCTCCCCACTTTATTGCGACATGCTTTCAGGGAGATGTTTTCTGTAGGGGGCCTCTTCTGGATGTTTCGCATCAGAATATTCCTCTGCTTGATTGGAGCCTTGCTGTACCTGGCTTCACCTCTGGATTTTCTTCCTGAAGCTCTGTTTGGAATTCTGGGGTTCTTGGATGATTTCTTTGTCATTTTTCTTCTGCTGATATATATCTCTATCATGTACAGAGAAGTGGTAACACAGCGTCTAAATAGATGAAACAGACAAAAGTGACCTAAAAGCAGAGTCAATTGTGGAATGTTTTAAACAGAAAACTATAACGTAAGTATGATATAGGAAGGTGCCTGTGTATGATTTCAGTAGTAACAATTTCTTAGCTGGTTATGTTATACAAACATAAAGGGTTAGTATATGGTGATGCTTAACTGGAATCTTTAATTTGTGCATTACACATGCTTCATAAGGATGAGGTTAGTTTTATAATGTTGTAATAAACCACCTTCATCTACTTCCACGTGATGAACAGCTGTGTGCAATGAAAGCAGGAAACACTTTTTTTGGTATGTTGTGGTTTGTGGAAAAGGAGTTCTAGCAAAGGACTTCAAACAATAAGCCTGTTTGCGTAATCTAGATGTGTAAGAAAATACAGAAATTCTTCACAGTACAGTTATCATGGCTAAATTGTTTGATGTCTTCCTGTTGTGGGCTAGAGTTTTTTGAAATAAAAGTAGCTTTGTTTGTCTCTGTGGAAGAAGAAACCCAAGGACTGCATTACAATTATCACCCTGCACTTTGCTGTTGTCCACATGCTTCAGAAAAATAAGGATAATACCTTGGTATTGCTTGAACTGCACTATGTACAGTTGCATGCAATTTGTACCATTTTATTTTTATATTTGGGAATATACTCACAGTATCTGATCTACATTGAGAAACCAGTATTATGCATGTCACACTCGTTAGTGCTCTATTGTTTTAAGTGAGAGCATGGTTTTTCTCTTCAGACTTTTTTATTTGTTAAGTATGTATCTTAGAAGCAGAGGTTTTTTGCTGCTTTGGGTCAATGCAATATGTCTGAAATGCGATTTTGCATTTCTGTAGATGCATTAAAACATTTGGCCAGTTGGAGAGGACACCCAAATTCCAAATAGTGGTTAAAAACAAGAAGTCAGAACTGGATGTTTACACTACATGTACATGTACTTGTATGTGTACAGTGTAGATGTTTACCCAAAGGTACCTTCTGCAATACGTGTGTACTAAACAACATAGATATTGGGGTGATTTTCAGTTGGAGTTCTCTTGTATGGTTGGTTGGTTGGTTGATTTTGATGTGGATAGAAGAGGTTCTGAATTACCTTGAAAAATAGTCTGTGATAAGGAACCACAAAAAAATCTTGAAAGTCTTTTCAAAAATACCAGGGTATTAGTTATCCTTAAAGCTGTTTTTTTTTTTCATGTTGAATTTGAGCATAGGCTATCATAGCTATACAAGTAATTTGAAAATGCTTTCATTTTGAGCAGTGATTGCCACTAGAAAGGTCCAGGATATGACAGATCATTGTACTTCTTAGCTAGAGGAATGATAATTGCAATTTAACTTCCTGAGTACTTGAAAGACAGTGAATTAATAGGTGATTCTTCGTGTGTTTACATATATAGGGTGAGAGTTACAATGAAAGGGACCTTTTCACCACTTCTGTGTTTTCCCCTTTGCAGGTGTCTTTCCACAGCTTCTAGCACTTAGGCATGTGCAGGAAGATGATAGAGCTGAAACCTCAGGTGTCAGTCATTGAGGGTGCAGAATGTCCTTCAGTGTCAGTGTTCTAAATGACATTCATTTAAAACTAAATTCACTGATTCTTCATTTGAAAATTTAGTGTTGAAAATCCAAGGACATTTTACAAATGAACTGGAAAGCTAAACTTTTCTTTGTTGCTGTTTGTTAGAGATGGGCAAGAAGAGAAAAGGGAAGTGAAGCAAGGTTTGGAAGAAGAAAGCTAGAGAGAAAATGACATTTTTGGAAGCAAATGCTAACTAACTTTTCTTGAGCGTCTTGGTTGAGCTTTTCCCATTGTGTTGGCATTGCTAATGTATGGTGATGGTTTAGTGGCTACCTCAGTTATAACTCCTTAAGGTATTATTGAGTAAGGGTGAGATATGCATAAGCTGTTAGGTGCATTTACAAAGCAAGATAGTAGTTTAGGATGTTACGTAAGACAGGATTTCACAGTTTTGCTGTAAGTATTGTTTTTGGTTTTGGGGTTTTCTTTCCCAAGAAATCTAGCTGAAAACAAACCCCAAAAATTCATTTTTGATTAAGTAAATTTAAAACCCCCTTTTCTCCTGGAGTTTAAGTTGTAAGTCTGCTTAGAGAAGAGTGTGAAATGCTCTTGTAGAGTAATTGGAGTTTATTCGTGAAATTTATTGGTCTAGTACCTCATTCATACTTTTATCCTATGATTATAATTTTCCCATGACACTCTGAATCCAGAGTGGATATAGATGCACATGAAGCTGCTTACGGATTGGTTTTCTTTGAATTTCCCAATTCCCTCTCCTACTGTGAAGTTCATGTGGAAATTCCCTATCCTATCTAAGGGGATCCTGTGTATCTGAAATCATACACAAACCACATCTGAAAGACTATATGAAGTTTCCCCATGTTCTTTTTCTTCAGTACATTTCCGATAGCCGGAAGGGTTTCACTCAGAGGCTTCTGCTTCCTTTTGAGTATTGAGTAATATTGTAATCTTAAATTCAACACATTAAGTGCTTGACAGAATTAGGACTGTCCTTTTCAGCCATATATGTGCTTGCTTGTGGATATTTTTTTTGGTCCTGCAAGCCGATGATAAACAGTATTATGACTTGTTCAGGCCTTTTTGTGTAATGCAAAGATGCATCTGTCCTGCAATGTCTGGCCGCTGCTCCTTTACACAAATCTGAAATAGCTGTAAGTTAGCTATCTTGGGTACTTAGCTTGAGCTTAACCTAAGCTCTAGAACTCTCAAGAAGCTGGAAATTAAGATATGAGCATGTAATATTCCTGAACTGTGTGCTGCCAAGTTGTTCTGGCAGCAGTGTGAAAGGGAAGGGTTAGAGCTGAGCACTGACTTCAGAAAGTGAAGGACATGCGTGATACTGTGTGCAGAGTGACTGCAAACATCGCTGTGATTTTGTCTCCTGAGATGGGGCAGGTGTGTCACTAAGGGGGGGAATTTAAAAACGGAAAACTATAGCAGGAAGATGTGTGGGGATAAAATACAGTTCTTAAAAGATCACAGGGTCACCAAAAGCTATGGGAAATATTTGATTGTTTTAGCAATATTAACAAAGAGGAAAACAAAAATTATACTTAATAGCTCTTACAAAATAACTTGTAGCATCTTGAGGCCTAATGATCATCGCTGTATAGAGCGATCCATTTCTGTGCTGTTCGTGTGCCACACCATTGATGTCTGTGAGGATCAGGCAGAGCGGTGTGGTTTGGGGATACAATTTTGCCGTAAGTTTCATAGAACTGTAGCAGTGTGTTACACTAGATTTTTAAGACAAAAGAATTTTAAACTACCTGTTGTTACTTTTCATGATAATAAATTGCTGTTAAAGAGATTCTCTTGAATTATTTTATTTTATTGACTATCTGGATGCTGTATTGTTTTATTTCCCCTTTTTCCACTTCCATGCACTAAAGTTGTAAGTGTGGCGTCCCACCCTTAATGGAAAGGGAGTACTCAAGATTTGTAGGTGCTTATGGTCAATAGGAATGACAAAAGTCAGAGGGTCCACAAAAACTTACAAAGTTCCATTACTAAATTACATACTTGGCGTGGAAATTGGTATAACTTAGTCCCTGATCTCCTCTGTGAACACATGGCAGTGGGTTTTGAACAGAGGAGTAGGGTGAAAGGGGAGAGAGAAAGACAGAAATGAATTAAAGAAGGAGATAGAGAAATAGAGAGGGAAAGAGAGTTCACCGGTCCTAGCTCCAGCATCGATCCAGCTGGAGTGTCCTGGGAATGCCTACACACATGGGCTTGGTTAGGGTACCTTTTATAGATAAATCTCCCCATCTTGGAGATAAGTTTCTCACTTTCTATGCAAATTAGTAATCCTGTGCAGTCCATTCCTTTAGACCTTTCTGGAAATGGGCCAGAAGACTTTAGGGATCTCCAGTGGTCTCAATTCCCTCTTACAGTCCATGCCCACTTCTCAGCCTCGTCCCTGCATTTGTGCTGTGTTGTGATCATTTCCAGGAGCCAGAACAAGGATGTTTGTCCCAGAAATGTGCTGCCCTACCTCCTTATGGCCTCTCCTCCAGCCACATCCTGTTCTTTCTCAGTGTGTTATCACCAACAATTCTTAGCTGATATTACCCTGATATTGCCTCCACAGCTATCTGGCTGTCGATGTTTGACACATACACATTAGCACCCTTCTCTTCTAGGATTCTACAGGCAGTAACTTTTCTGCAGTTGTGATCTATTTTTGTCTTGGTGTCCGTGGCCAGGATGTTTAGAGATAACTCAGTGGTTTTCATCTTTATGATTTCCATAATAAAGATTACAAAATTTCTAAGATCTTAGTCCCAAAAGTGTATTGTACATCAGATGTCCTTCCCTAAGCAGTCCAACCAGTTCCATCAGATCCATGAGCTTTCAGGCTGATAAACCAGTACAGATGATCAGTTAGCACCTTCACATAATGATCCTCAAGCAAACAAAAGCATAAAGCCAAGTGTATGAGAATGTAAGCAAACAGCAAATAGTCTCTGTAAATTTACAGGAAGGATGAAGATTGGCTTGGAAGAACTGGATGTAACTTGTCTGTGCTGCAATTCTGGGCTTTTCTTAATTCATGTCACGAAAGGGCCCTGGGCATCAGGAAGACATGATCCATTCTGCTAAGAAATATCTAACAAATCATAGCTGGGAGGTCCAGTGCCAAATTGGGCCAAGTCTTTTGTTAACTTTGTAGCCTGCTTTGGTATGCAGTTCCAGTATTTATGGAAAAACGTTAATTGCATATTTGGTAAGATGCTATTAAATCAGGTTGAAAGTTTGATGAGTATACGCTGCACTTGTACTTACACCTGATGCCCCTGTGCTTCCCATGGAAAGCTCACCTAAACACTTGAAAGTTCCTCAGCGAAGGCTGCCAAAGGACATGGATTTTTTAGGAGGTCTATTGTACAGTTGCAGTTTTGGGTAGATTCTCTGCTTTCAGCTGTCAGCCAAACAGAAAACTGCCTGTTAGTCACCCATACCGAAGCTACATGGGCATTTGTTCCATGGAGACAGAGCAGTAAGTCTTACTATCCCTATTTCTTTGAGATCATGTGTCCTAGTAGGTTGCCTTCTTCCCTGTTGAGTGTACTGTGTTTTTACACTGGGGAAGAAGCTGCTGAATTTCATTCAGTCTATGATTCACTCTATGATTCACTCAACTTAGGGACCTATAGAGGTTTAGAGCAGAGATCAGTCTCAACGTCCTGCTCCTGTGTGGACAGCACATCATTAGACACTGTGGTAAGTAGAGGTGCTTTCTGTAAATCAGGGATTTTTTTCATTCAGGGAATGAGAAGCCTATCCAAATAATAAATGATTAATACTGCAAAATCAGGAAAAAAGAGCAGGAGTTTAGAGTTAAATTTCCTATTCTACAGCATGGATTCAGCCTCAGTATGCCCCTGCTCTGTACTGTGCTCCCTTATGTGAGATGTTCGTCACTTTGGCATCCACATAAATGTCCATCATAGGTACATTTTGTTTGTGCCTAAGTAATCTCAGATCTTGCCATGGGGATTTCTATTGCAAGCTTCATGTCAAATGCTAGGGCTGCTGTATTGAACAGGTGAAATCAAAGGGTGTGGCAGGTTGTGGGTAACAAAAAGGGTCTTCTTAAAGTAAATTCCTAACTCTGTAATGTACTCTCATTGGTATTGTATGGCCCTGTATGAGGACATCTGGATATCTCATCTCTTTGCTTATGCTAATGCTAAATAGAAGGCACAAGAATTATGACAAGACTAGAAAATAAATCCAGAAATAAAGGTTGAAGAAACTGGTATCTTGACTACAGGATAGACTGAGGAAGATACGAGATGTTAAAACAGGATGCTGTTTCCTGTATTAGGTATGACTGGAGAAACACATATGGCTGGAGTTTGAGTGATAGAAAATGAGACTTAGATGAGAACAAATTTGCCGAAGTGAATGGGGAGGGGATTTTGTGTTGTGGAACCTCTCCTGGGAGGCCTGTGAAGGCAGGCTAATACCCATGGGGACTGTTTTTTTACAGCTAGTTCTGCCTGGGGAAAGGGCAGGACAATGAAAAGGCTGCTTTCGAAGCAGCTGATCTGGGCCTTAATAGATGTGAGACTGAAGAAGATCTCACCAAGTCTTTATTTCTCATGGTGTTTCTGACACACATTACCTGTATGCATCAGCTGGCAGACCCGACAAGCTTACCTTGCCCCAGGAATTTTGCTAAATAGCAGTGCTTAAAATCCATGGCATAACAATATGGCTACACCATATTTCAGGACACCTTAATGATTATTTACTATAATATTCCATTTTATTGGCAAAACTCCTTGTTTGTCTGATATTTTCCAAGCAGAGGATTGTTTCTCATGATTAACAGATGATTAATTGGTGAGAGAGAAGGAGAGAGGAAAGGAACATTATTGATAATATTGAGTCCATTGCTCATTGCTGGCAGGTAACTAATGGGGAACCATGAGTGTATCAGGTGTTAGTAATAGCTTGGCTAGAATATGTTTCATGGAAAGCTGTTCAGCTTCACACTAGCATATGCTGTGCAACACAGTCAAGAATTGTTTTCTACCCCTTCCCCCTTTTGCCTTCATTCTGGAAACTCGATTCTTCTTTTAACAGGATGGGGATGCAGCAAAACCTGAAAATAATCCACGCTTTATACAGGGCAGTCAAGTGCTACTGAGTAAACCATCTTTTTCAGGGATAGGCTTCCCATCATTCCATGGGATGTGTCCTTGCTCTCCAGAGCAGAAGGTCACATTTTTGTCTTTTCTGCCATCTTCACCATCTAGTTGCCAGGGGTTGATGCTGTCTGATGTGGTTGCTATTATGTGTGTGCTCTAGGGAGGGTCATGGTAATCAGTTTAATGCAGGCTGACCCAAAATATGCCTCATCAGTTTGCTAGTTTATGACAGTTTATGTTTTCGTCCCATCTAGGGTATTCAGCATCCAGCCAACTTGACCTGAAGCTGCTCTAGTTTCATTTCTCTTTTCCTTGCAGGATTTGGCTGTTTCGTTCATTCCCCTCCTACTTTCTTGCTGTTCTCTGTAAGGACCAAAATGAAGATCACAAAAGAAATTTTGATGAATCACTTGCTTACATATCACAACAGTTTACACCTTACCCCTGAATATCCCTTCCAGCCAACCCCCTAATGGTCTTGTGTCTCACAAGCCGTGCATCAGGAAGGCAGGCAGACATGTCTGTTGTTAAAGGGCTAAATTCCTCATGCAGCAGCCTGAAGAAGACAGTTCAGTACAGCTCTGTGGTTCTGCCTCCTGTCCACACAAGGAGCGAGGCATCCTGGGTCTGTTGCCTTTTGCCAAGAGGGATGCAGGACCTGAAGTCCAGCAGACCTTTCCCTTACACCTGTAACTTCCCTTAGTATTGCCTCCTGGTTTGGTAGCTGCAAATGGAGAGTGAAGCACCAGAAGAAGCAAGGCATCATACAGACCTACTAGTTAGGCAGGCTGTGTTTGTGCCTGGGAGGCTGGAGAAGAGCCCACATACTAAGGAGCTGTTGCATTCAGTTTCAGTCACATCTGGAGAGACTGGTTTTCTCTGTCACTGAGGTTGTCAGGTACAAGTCTTTTCTTGATGAAAAACAAAGCATTGCTTTGAAAATAATCTCTGTGGTGTTAACCTTTATTTACACACAGGTATTTTGAACCCCTGGGGTTCTTGTTCTCATGGTTTCTTTCACAGCTCCCACAAGCAAAGATTGCCTCAATATGAAAAGAAGAAGAGAAAACTCAGTAATCATATTGCAACTGCAAGAACACTAGGAAAGAAACCAACCATGTAAGACACTTGATTAAAACCAAAAGGACTGGCAACATGGTACCGACAAAGCCGCTTCTCTGGAAATCCCACAAATTTCCCATTCTGAGCTGCTGGGCAAATCCTTCCCTGGAATCAAATTTTCACTTTTGATTCACCTTGGTCAGAAGAAACAGGTTATTGATAATAAATTTTTACAGCTGTTAGATCTGCAGAATCAGCCACACTACCCCAGCCCCAGCAGAACTTCTCTTGTCCTACCTCCTGTTCTACTGTGGGCTGCTGCCCTCACTGACTGCCTCAATGACTCACAGGGGTACTGCAGATGCTGTGGTAGATCTGGGGCAAAGGGGTGTAGGGGATAGCTGAAACATCTCATAATCCACATGATTGCTAACGTCTCATTGCCAGGAATGGAAGAAGGAAGTAGGGAGATCTTTACCCTTTGAAAGAGAGAGGGAGTCAGGGGACCACCAGCTGGCCAGGAAATCCTGAGTAAGGTATGAGGGGTAGTAAGATCAGATCCTAACAGAGGCCCATGGTGATCCCATGAGGAGTGTGAGGCAGACAAAAAGCAAGGCCAGGATGCACTTGCAGCCTGGGCATTGGCTCTCAGCATCAGTGAGCCAATGGAGGGGAGCTGCAGCAAAGCAAGATGTGCCCCACTGTTCCCTCAGCACTGCAGAGCAGCTTCACTGTACGCTGGAGAGGAAAGCCAATCTGTGGGGCCAGGGCTGAGCTAGACATGGCAGCTGGCCCTCCACCCCTGTGAGTTGGTGGGGTTGTCCTCACATTGTGCTCCTTGATGTGGCTGCAGGGCTCTCCAATTTTTTTGAGGACCACCTGGTTTCTCAGGATGTCTCTTGCTTCTTTGAGCTGCTGCAGACAGAGTGACCAGAGCCCAACAGGAATGAATTGGTTGCACAACCCTTTTCAGACAAGCTTAACATGAGCTTGCTTCTGTTCTTCTGTTCTTTTTGCTTCACTCAGTCAATACCGGGTGACTCCTGGATAGTGTTGGTCTTGATAAAGACGATGGCAGGTAAGTAGAGACTGCATCACCCAAGCTGTCCCCGACACTATGGGAAGATTCAGGAATAGCTACGGGACAGGTGGGCTCCTCTGGACAGTACACCTATACACAGATGTCTCGCCTGACTCCTTGTAGGTATCTGTCATAGTTTCTTTTTCAATCTGCTCTTTCTGTGCATTTTCTTTAAGTACTTATGCTTTGTTGGAAGGGATGTGTCCTTTAATCTCCATTGGGCTACTGCCTTAGAGCAAGTCACTTCTCCATATAGCATGCAAAAAATCACAACAGGAAGACCCTAAAGGGTTAAACTTTATCAAGTACCAAAATTTAGCGAAAATAAAATAATCCGAATGGGAAAGGGGAATCAGCTTGGGGATTAGTCATTACTGAGTAGGATTTACAGAGGAGTAAAAGTAGCGTAAAAATGTAAACTAGCTTTGCATCCACCCACCATACCATGTTTGCTTGCTGAGATACACCAAGCAAGAACCAGTAGGCACATCATCTGATATAATGCAGCAAAGGTCCATGGGTCAAAATAATCTAGCAAAAGAATGACTTCTCAGACAGCAGGTGTACATGCCTGAGCTGGAAAAGACCTACTTACAAACACAGAGCCCACTGGTCATGGGCCACCAGGGAGTACCACAGCTTTTGCCCAGAGCTCTGTCTGCAGATCTTGGTATTCCCCTTGGGCCATTTCCCGAGAGATGTTTCACAGGGTTGCAATCAAAAATATTTTCCACCCTAAGATGTACTCTAATTCTTCCTGTTGGCACCAGAAAGATCATGTACTTGCCTATGGACAGTACTATGGCAATGACAAGTTTGTGGACAGATATGCTGCCCCATGGATGACTCCTTTCCCTCTGATTCGGCCCTTTGCAGTAAGGAATGCAGGTTAAACCCCTGTGTCCCAATTGCATTCTCCTGCCCTTCTCTGACAGCCCACTCCCTCTAAGCCTCAGCCCCTTCCCAACAAAAGGCAGCATCTTTGCACATTGTCAGTGCACAAGGTTTGACACTGTGCACAAGGATGATGATTCATTTGGCAGTTTTGAGGACGTATTTCATTCCTCATTGTTCAAAGACTTTTTGCTTTCCAGGCAAATGTAATCTGATAAAGAGATTTCAGTATCTTGACTGCTTATGGTCTATCCTGTATCTCTTCTCATAGCCTTAACAAGTGCCTCTTCTTTTCTTCTGACAGCATCAACACTGCTAAATCAAACCAACCTGGCACCCTGCTTACAGCCCCAGCTTTAGGAGTCACATGAGCATGGAAAAGTCCTGGTTTACATTAACCCATCTTCACAACAAGTCTCATATTTCCTGGGAAAAATTTGGGATCAGAGACCCCATGCTCAGAGCCTTATATGCCAAAAAAAGGAACATGAAGAAACTGACTGCTGAACTCAGGTTTTGCTAGGTTTTATATTTCTGAAGCAAGGTTATGCTTTTGTAGGACTTGAGTTCAATTAGCTTTTGAAGGTATGGTTTGTCAGCACTAGTGCTTCCCTTTTTCCCTTTCCCTCCTACTACTGCCCATAAGTCTGTTTTTTCTGCCTTTTGTCTTGCTTCCTTCCAAGCTGCCTTTTTCTCTCCCCTTTGCATGACTGGGGGAGTTTCTGCTTGCTTACTGCTACTGTATCTACCTGCATATTTAGTGTGACACCTCCTCACAGAAGGTGATGGAAGGATAAGGGAGGTCCTTCCACTTAAGATCTCAGCATTGGTGCTGCAAAAGTAAAAACCATAGGCTCTAGAAAATGTGTGAAGTTTTAGATACATATTCCCCCTAATTTAAAAAATATAATTATGCCAAGCCATCTGTTGCTAATGTAAAAATATATGTAAATAGATGATACATAGTGTACGGAGTGTCACATGAGTGCTCCATCTGCTATGGGGAAAGTCACCGCTTCCCAGCAACAACACTGGATGCTGAAGTGCAATCCAACATTTGGAGCAGCCTCAGGCTTTCCAAAGGCATAACCAGATCCAAAGACTGACCCAAAAGAAAAACAACTCAAACAAGAGTGGATTGGTAGATGTCTGTATATCAATCTTTCACTTCTGTTTTTCTGACAAGTAGCAATACTGGCTTCATTGAGGACAGGGTAAGTTACACCTTTATGCTCTTGTTCCAGACTCTTTGCAAGCTCAGGGATCCTGCTCTCCTTACTCATATTTGCAAGGTTTACCTGGCAGACAGGAGTCTAACAAGCTGTGTCTCTTAACAACATCAGAATGTGCCCACAATGTCAGAGTAATTGGGCAATGAATTAGCAGATGAAATGCAGCTCTGATGAACATGAAGTATTGGGCATGGGGCAACAGCAATCCTTTCCATGGGTGCTGACCAATGGACTCCATGTCAGCTATTGCCACTCAGAAAGAGACCTAAGAGTTGCTATGAATGTTTTGGTGTGCTCAGCAGTGGTTAGAAAAGGAAATAAAAGGTTGAGAATTATGAGAGAGGTAAAAAAGGTAAGTTAATCCTCTGGTGTTTGTGACCACAGAATTCTCACTCTTCTTCACTGTGAGCCCTCCACCTAGTTCTGGTCTTCCCATCTCAAGCTGGGTGCAGTGACAGGACAGGGTAGACTCCAGGAAGCTGGAAGTAGAGCATAGTTCTCTGCCTGGACACAGAAAAGATACTAGGATCCTTAACCTGAAAAACAGAGAAAGTGCGGTAGAGATCTTAAAAAAACAGGACTCTGATGGGAGACGCGACAGGAAAACCACTATTCACCTCTTCTGATGCCGGCAGGTGTGAGTGATACGGCAGGGAGTTAGCAGAGAACAGTTTCTAAACTTAGCAAAAGGATGAGCTGCTTCACAAGATGCACAGTTACCCTCTGCTGACAGAACTGGTGATCTTAAGAGTTTGTACAGTTCCCAAAAGTTTCTAAACAGAACTGTGGCACTAGTTCCATAAGAACTGATAAACGTGGAAGCCCCAGAACAACCTTTCCCTCCAAAAGTTCCCAAATGCTTGTCAGCAGTAAATGGAGTAAGATCCTTTATCGTGCCATACTTTTCTGAGGTGTCTGCTGCTGTCAGCCAGGGAGTTGTCTCAAGTGTTCCAGTCTCACCGACCTTGAACAAGCAGTTGTGCTGGACCTGGTATCATGTCTCCAGCGCGCAACAGATTTGGGACAAAAAGGGTTAAACAACCGTGTAGGGAGCACTGATCGGTTGAGAAAACAATCTTCATTCCCACAGTACCATCGGCCCTTCCTTCCCAGGTTTTTCTTGGATGGGTGTGAGGTAGATGCTTTTGAAGGGCAGGCTTTTGCCTGGAGGCATAGCCCCTACATGAAGGCCAGAGATGGAGAGAAAGGCAACAACACAGAGGGCAGGGCAGGTCATGGTGGCTGCCCTCTACACTGGGGCTACCTACCCTGAGGTCTCCCCCTGCCCACAACAGTTACTGAAGGGAGGAAACATTATCCAGTCCAGGGATGGAGTGTGAATCATTCCCCAGGGACATAATTGAGCATTCCTCTTTCTTTTCAGGTGTTGGAGTGTATCATCCAGCACCTCTTCATTTCCAAAGAGGCCAGGAGGCTTTCTTTGAAGGGTAGAGCAGTACATGAGCAGTTTTTCACCTCTGAACGTGAAGGTGATGTCTGACTCAACAAGGATTTTCACAGCAAAAAGATGAGCAGAAGAAAACTGAAGAGAAACCATCCAAAGTCTTCTGGGAGAGGGGTAGTGGGGTGAAAGGGGATGCCCTTGTGATCTCTGCCTTGCTAGGAGCCAGGGCTTCTTGCTTCAAAGTTGCTGGGGAAGACATAGCTACATTAAAACACCCACTTCTGGGGCTAAGGCAGCTGTTACCCCGGGGATGAAGCCTCCCCTGTTCTACCAAATCTGTCTGAGAAAGCAAGATACACATGGGTTTTGTAAACAGCAAAACCAGGTACAAAAAAAAATAATGTCACCAACTTGGCACCAACCCAAACATCTGTCTGGTCCAGACAGAGCTTGAGCTTTGCTGTTGCTCAGAATAAAGCATCACAAAAAAATATTTTCCGCCTTTTAAAATCTGATACCTTGATCATAAGGGGCTCTAATTCTGCCTTTGGTGGGAAGGGCATGATCTGCTCTTGCATCTTGCTCCTGCATCCTTATCAGGTAAAAAAGGTTTCCAACTGAGTGGATCATAAAAAACCTAATGCCACAGATCCGGCAGGAGGTAAATGCAATTTGTTTGACCATGCAAACTGTAAGGTTTGGAAGTTCAAGATGGGATAAGGATCTGGTGCCATCTGTGTTCACCCCCCACCTCAACCTCCCCAGCCAAAGCTCAGTGATGAGCAGCTCCTTCTGTAGATGTGGAGCAAGAGAGACAGCACAGGAAAGCCCATAACCTCCCTGTCCCTGCCTGGAAAGCTGCTTCTCAGATGTACAAGCCAGCAGATGAGAAGCAGGTGAGCTACCAGTGCTCAGAGGGCATTTAGACACGAGCAGACTGGCTGTAACAGGCCCCCTCTTGTTTTTCACCTTTTACAGCTCCTTGAGAGGCCTGAATGGCCCTGACTTTGCATTTATGTCCTTTGCACTGCTGAGCAAACAAGCAGAGCCTTGTCCCCACCAGACTCCTCCACCCTTTGTTGGCTGCCTTTCAGTTATCTGCCTTAGTGCATTGCAGGCAAATATTTGCTCTGTGGTCTCAGACACTACCTCACTTCTGTTTGCCCAGGTTCTCACTTCAGTGCCTTGAATGCTGTGCTTACTCCACCCACACCCTGGGGTGACCAAGTCACAAGGACACAGCTTTGTGTGCACTGCTGTCCTTTTGTGTCCTCCTTGCCTGGCACTGGCGAACACGCAGGTCAGAGACGTCCGGGCTGCCGAACCCACTTGCAGTCTTTACAAAGCGTGTCCTTGCTGGGGAGTGTACCAGCCATGCCCAGCCCACCAGTAAGCACCAGGAGGTGAAGAGATGGGGCAGATACCAGGCCTGCTCTTCGTGAACCTCTGTAAATGCTAAGCTCCTGTATCTAAGTTTGCGGTGACTACAGTCTGCTGCAAGCCCAGATGCGTGGAGGCTTAGAGTTTCACCTTTTTCACCCACCTGCAGGTGCCTTGCAAGCAGAGCAGTAACTTGGGAGGGCTACTTAATTATGTGTGTAGTCTTTTTCCATTGGGCTGTGTTCCCATAAGGACATGCAAGCCACGTAAAATTATTAGTTGTGACCACAGGGAGTGCTGTGCATGAAACAGCCTGGAAGGCCACCTAGGTCTCCTCATCTAGGCAAAATTGTCCGATTAAGGCAGCTGCAGGTTCATCCTCCCGGTGATTCTCTCAGTGGTGTGCCCAGTTTGTGTACCACATACTCCCCCTGGGAGAACCCTGACTTACACCTCAAGGACCAAGAATAAAATGAAGTTCTCTGTTGTGCTCTGTTCTCTTTACTTTTTTTTTTTCACCTCTCCTAAGCTCACAGCCTGAAAAGCTAAAAAGTGCTGCCAGACCCTTTGTGTTACACAGCAATGGGGCAAAGACCCCTAAACGCTCTCTTGTGTCCTGTTAGCAAGGATGGCCCATTCTGCATCCGGAAAAGTTTAGGCAGCAGAAACAGCAGTACTAATGTAGATCATGAGGACTGTTAGAGTGAAGCAGCAGCTTTGCAGAAGGCCCACATGGTTTTAATTTGGGAGGTACCAGGGAAGAGCCACACGCCAAAAGGCTCAGCCAGGCTGCAGCTGTTGGATCAGTCCCAAGCCAGATGGACACATTCTGCTGCAGAAGGCCTGCTCCAGGGAGGCAGTGCTGCTGCTGCAGTGGCATGGAGCAGTCAAAAACAGTACAAAATGGTACATACAATGCACCAGCCCAGCTGCCAGGACCACAGTGACCAGCTCTAATAGCCACAGATCTATCCAAGAAAGAGGAATTTACCTTCCTGGAGCTTCTTGCAGGGCTGGTATGTGCAGAGAGGAATCAAAGTATGTGGTTTTAATAAAGAAACACCAGCATAAAATTTGACAAATTCTTCCATTCAAACAATTTGTCTTTCTTTCTAGCCAGAACATTCACTTCACGTGAAGTCAACAGAGAAAAATAGAAAATCTCTCTTGGTTTTGGCTGTCAAAACTCAAGTAGCAATGATAATTTCGAAAGTAGAAGGGAAAGGGAGTGAGGTCAGGAGGCAATTGCCCATTGATCCCAGCTGCATGGCACAAGGCACACACTCCCCTGGGCCCCACTTTGCAAGTCTGTCATTTCCAGAAATGACAATGAGTCACATTTGCCCCATGTCTCATTTAAAGAAACTGAAAGAATTAACTGGTAAGGTACTGGGAAAAGCTTGTTGTGAGTCATGCTGTCAGAGCCATAGCTACACAGGCACAGGAAAGCCCGCATGGCTGCTCCCAAACTACAGCCCGTGGGCAAAAATGTCCCTTAAAATCTCCAGAATCTGCAATCAGTGAGACTCCAGCACCTTCAGGAAGGCAAGAGGTGATCTAAGGAGGATATTGAGGGTTCAAGATGTTCAGTGGCATAATGAGATGTCCAGCCATTTGTATAGCTGGTTTTGGCTGGATTTGTCTTTACCCACAGTGTGTGCTCTCAGGTGGCCTGGAAATAGGCTTCAGAATAGTGAGTAAGAAAGCATTTGGTCCAACACCCACTAAATAGCCGCACTCTAACAGAGACATTATAGATGAGAAGGGAGAGTTGTTAATTTCCTGAGCTCAACCAAGCTGGCCAGCACGTGGAGTTAAATCTCCATTGCTCCTCAAAAGGCTACAGTGATGAGAGAAAGATACTGGAATATATTCCTTCCCAGTCAGCTCTTACTTAATCTGAACTGCAAATGCTGGAGAGCCTTGGCCTGTGCCAAAACAGCAGAGGTAATCTGGCACTTCTGTTTTGCTTTCTTAAATACCTTCAAGTTTTGGATTTTCTAAAGAGTATTTTGGAGAATAGTAACAAGTCTCCCCATGCTGATGTTTTGCCCCAAAGTATTTACATTAGTCTCAATTTCGTGTAACTTTCTGTCTGGGATTTTCCTTCATTTTCTCCCCCATTTAAGCCTGCTAAACACAGAACTCAAAAAGAAGGGAGATCCAAGACCTCCTTAGAACCAAGGGGGAAATCCACAAAGCCCACACAGGTTTTAAGGCCACATTCTTGCTGTGGCTTTACCCTAGCCCTGCACAGCCCAGGGAAGCAAGGCTGTGCTGTACCTGCAGGCTCATGACACTCACCTCAGGCAAAGGCTCCCACCCTTCTACATCTGCGGTTGTTGGTCAGTTTATTAGTTCACCGAGCTGAGATTTTATGCTTTTGTGCATTGACAGGTGAAACTGCGGAGGATTACATGGTATGCACTTTCTCTGTCCTCTCTTCAGGAGGGCGTATTCAGTTTGCTGCACAGCAAAGTGCCTACACATACCTGGGCAGGGAAGGCAAAGAGAGAGGGAGGGGAGCTGGGAAGGCTGCCAGCTGCAGCCTGAGGGAGCAGATGGAGATGCAGTGTTAGGGTTAGAGAAATGCAGTGAGTGGGAGGCCCCAAAGGAGAGCTCAGACATAGAGAAAGGATGCAAACAGGGTGGAAAAAAGAAAAAGCTCTCTTTGCCACTGTCCATAAGCATCAGGAATTCCAGAGTATCGGAAGGTTGTATTTGGTTTACATGGCAAGGTTGTGGTAATGGGGGCACTACAGAGATGGCTTCTGTGAGAAGCTACCAGAAGCCTCTCCCACGTCTGACAGAGCCAATGCCAGATGGTTCCAGGATGGACCTGCCGCTGGCCAAGGCTGAGCCACTCAGAGATGATAGTAATGACTCTGTGATAACATCTTGAAACAGGAAAAAAGTTACTGTGAAGAATTAACTGTGGCCAGAGAAGAGAGGAGTGAGAATATGTGAGAGGAACAACTATGCAGACACTGAGAGAGCTAAGGGACAAGGTGTTCTAGGTGCCAGGACTGAGATTCCCCACGCTGGAACAAGTGGATTCCTGAGAGGAGGCTCTGACCCCATGGGCGGCCTGTGCTGGAGCAGGGTCCTGGCAAGGACCTGCAGACCCTTGGAGAGAAGAGCCCATGCTGGAGCAGGTTTCTAGTAGAACTTCTGACCCTATGGGGGACCCACAGTGGAGCAGGGGAAATACTCCTCTCCCTGAGGAGAAAGCAGTGGCAGAAATAACAGGATGAACTCACCATAACCCCCACTCCCCACCTCCCTGCACCACTTGTGGGAGGAGGTAGAGAACTGAGAATAAAGTTTAGCCTGGGAAGGAAGGAGGGGTAGGGAGAAGGTGTTTTTAGGGTTTGTTTTACGTATTATCTTGCTCTGATTTTGACTGGTAGTAAATTCAACCCAAGTGAAGTCTGTTTTGCCCATGATGGTAAGCAGTGAGTGATCTCTCCCTGTCGTTATGTCAGCTCCTGAGCCTTTCCTTGTGTTTTCTCTCCTCTGTCCATTTGTGGGGGGAAGTGATAGAGCAGCTTTGGTGGGCACCTGGCATCCAGACAGGGCCAACCCACCAAAGAGGTCCAGCTGTTTGATGAGGAATAGAGTAACACAGGAACATGGCTATTCCACTGTAGAGCAGAGGCCGTGGGTAGCTGGAAACTTCCATCAGGAGTAAGATCTGCTTAAGGTCTCTCAAGCAGATGTAATAGTAGCAGCCAAAAACCCCTTTCATATTTCTTTCAGGTGGGCCCTGTAGCTCAAGGCCATGGATGACTGAGCTGTTTGATATTCTGCTCCCTATGGAAACTGAACCTGTTCTACCAGATCCAAAGGAAAACGCTTGATTAAAGGAAACAAACACACAAAAATGACCAAGAAAATAAGCAAGGGATGAACATTCAACCCCAGACACATCTACCTCAGGTAGAGTAGTGTTCAGAGCTGCTGCTGTGTTGTAGGTTACATGATGCTGTGGCCACAGGTGCACAGGAGCTGCCAGATCAGAGTAGAGCAGGAGCCCTTTTAACTCAAAAGTATGGATCAGAGAATGGCTGACTCCAAGTGCCTCCAGAGATTCCTAAAAGCTACAAAGTGATGGTCAGAAATTATGTGCTCTGGCTGCCCTATTTGTCGTCTCCTGCATCTCCTGGTCTGGGTTACTGGATACCTGAAGAATGAGCTTTGAGACACCCTCCAGAATACAACCATTACGATGCATTATGCATAGCAGTCATATCATGGGGCATGACGTATCCAGGGATCTGTGACTGGCCTTTGCAACTCGGAATCTCAGGAATAGGCCTCCAGCCCTGCCCAGCTTGCTGACCACAGGCTGACATCCATCCAACCACCTCCCCGAACTGATCAATCCATCAGTTACAGTCATTAACTTTCCACCTACCCTGCAGCTGGGTCTTTCTGGGGCCGACATTGGAGAGTTATGGCAAGAATTATGAAGGCATGAATTTCAGATTTGGCAGAATGGCTCAGATGATGAAACATCTGCCCAAATCTTGTAATTTACACTTCCTGACCTAACTTACAGTTGGTGGGGGGAAACCCAATGCAACTTGCATGTCATATCTTCCACTTTGCTATGTCACACCAGAGAAAAGGAAATAACTTTAATGCAGTCAGCTACAGATGAAAGAGAAAGTAACCAGCTCACATCAGGACAAGTGAGAGAAGTTCACAGCTTTTGTGTTGTCACCTGCTATTTGACTTCTGGCAATTGATGCAACGGCCAGATCTACCTGAACGGCCTATGCCAGAACCTCAGTCACCCAGGCTGACAGAAAAGATATTATAGGCTGCAAGAGCACCAATGGACCTCTGCCTCCCTCAGTCTGGAATATGTACAGGGCCCAGGAATAAATTATGAGTTGCTGTTCCATGTTAGAAGTGTGGTTTTGGAAGTTGTGCAAGGGTCATGTCTGTTTCACTCTTGCAAGGAACCCCAAGAGAGAGAGGGAGAGGAAAGGGACATTCTCAGAAGAAAAAAGAAAACCTGAACACAATCCTGCAGGTTATTCAACCAGTGCAAAGCAACCACTTCTGTTCCACGCCCTCTGGATAATAAAGCACAATCAGTCTCAACTATCTCCTTCCTGAGCACTTCTGAAGGCACCACTCTGAGGCACTCAAAGCTAGAGGAACTCAAAGCTTAAACAGAAAAGGTAGACCGGTTCCTATACCACATATTCAAAACACTTTTCCTATGCTCTGAAGTTCAAATTGACATAGAAAATTAACAATACCCTCAAACAACTATCAAATAATTAAAGGCACATACCATTTTGTTGTTCTACTTCCCCTCTGCAATTAATTTGGAAAGCATGAAGATTATTGCAAGAGTGCTACAGACTCTCCCATGAAGAAATCTGTCTTTAGCGGAAATCTGCAAGGAATGGTCTGACTAGCCTGTGTGAAACACAGCCTGAAGCCATGCACAACATGGAGATTAAAAAGCATTAAACAACTCTCAGAGCACTGAAGGAGGCACGGTTCACATTTAGAAGTCACAGTAATCCTACACCAAACTGATTATGCGGTCATAAACCTAAGTGCCAACATACAACAGCTCCAACAACAGTGTGCTTACAGCTTCCTTCTCCTCCCCTCCCCCAGCTTTGTCATGCCTCTGAAATCCTAGCATTCGTATCTTAAACCAGAAGAAAACATTCCCTCTACTGTTTCTTCAGTGCCAGACCTGGAACCCACACACTCTAGAGAAAAGCCAGGGTCAGCCGTGTGCTGGTGTCTGAGCTGGCATAGCCAGCGCCACCGGCACTGCCGTGCTGCTCAGCTCTCACCTCAACTTGGCATCCTCGGAGCATTCTTGGTGGGGCTTGGCACTCACTCCACCCAGCATCACTGGTTTGAAAGGATGTATCTGGAAGGCAGGGCTGCCTTCCCAGAGCACGGGAGCTTTCAGCTGGGACTTCAGAAGTGTTTTCAGTACGTGTGGATGTTTACCGAGTAGCTCTCCCTTGGGAATATGTCAAGATGTATCAACGTGCATAAGAACATTGATCATAGGAAAGAAAAAGAAATGCCCTATTTCAAAAGATTTACTCCAGATGTGTTTCAGAACAGTTCAATTTGCAAAAACGTTTTACCGTAACTCATTCTGTTGAACCACAGAAGTCAAGACATGGGTAACTGGAGACCCATCCCACAGTGCTGATGACTCCAGTCAGCTTTTCTTAGCCAGGGCCTGAAATCTGATATCATCAGAGCTGGACTGTCTCTTCTCCTCTTGTGCTCTTTACGAAAGTTTAATTTCTGAGTTGCAACTGCACTAGCATATAGGGAAGTTATCCCAAAGAGCAACATTTTTACAAGAAGAAATTTGTCCCTCCTTGCTCTTCAGTATGTTGACACAATCAAAGGAAGCAGTGTATCAAGAGTGATTTAGACATTCTTTTTAAAAAGCCCAAATTACTATGCCTTAAGCCAACTTATAAATTTCTTCCTGAAATAATAAAAAACCACAGCCAAAAATATGAATATAAAGCAATTTTAATTTTCCTCTAGATATTTATATCAAAGAAATAATACTCATGTCCAAGTACTGTACATACAATATCTTCCTTATAAACTCTGTAGTTTAAAACACATGTACAAAAATTGCACATTGCAGTTTGCAAAAAATCATAAATACGTTTTTGCATGTAAACAATTCCAGCACAAGGATCAATGTTATACATTCCAAAATGTCTAAGTGTCTGCTCACAAACAAAAACAAACAAAAACCCCACTGTGATCTCCATAAAGGTCCTAATGTTACAAATCAATCATCAACAGATTTCTAACTGATGTACTACACACAGGGATACATAAATGAGCACAAGGCAAGTCGCCTTTTAGTCATAAGTATTTAAGACAGAGGCTTGGAATACAATCCTGCTGCCATTTAAACCCACGGTATCCATCCCACAGTATTTAGTGGTAGCAGCATTGAGTTAATTTTTCCAAGATTGCCAATTGCAGCATGCCTTACTGTCAATTCTCAAACAAGTTGGCTACCACTGAACAGTAGGAATTTGAAAATTATTGTAAACACTGTTATCACTGTTGTATATTTAGTAAGTTACAGTATTCTCCTAAACACACCACTAAATTAAGAAAATGTTTTACATTTAATCAAGTGCAAGATGCCCACTAGTATCGTCCACTTTGTCTCAGAAATAAGTATTTTGAATATAATACTACACAGTTAGTAAAAGTAATGTAAAAAAATTACAATGGACATAATCCTCAGTTGTACGTTATTAAGCCCTGTAGCTTGTTTACATTTTAAAAAATCACATCAGAAAAAAGGTCTCAGAAGTGTCCTTTAAAATCTCTCCTGACCAAATCCAGCAAATGAGTAGCTACTGAATTTTGTTTCATCACTATCTCCATCTGTGTGCAATGTCCTTGCCAGCACACCTGTTTGAAGACTTCCCAAAATTAATCAGGTTTAAAAAGGTCCATGATATCCATACAGAGTTATTTGTTTTGGGTTGCTTTTGTGGTTTTTTTGGGTTTTTTTTGTTCCATTGGGGTTTTCTAATCTATTTACATGCTGTAATTTTATAAAATTCTACCAAAAGCAGAGATTTTTAAAGGGTTTCTCAGAGGCTTCCTCTGTGCCAGCTAATTTAGTAAGGCAGAATAAGACTGTACACATAAACCCAACCTAAAAAAACCCAAGAAAAGATGTAGGCAGACACCCACCCACCAACTAGTTGCATGTAAGCTGCTGGAAGAGCAAAGCCCAATTTGAACTGCTCTGCTTCCACCTTTTGTTTTGAACAGCTACCCTGAAGGAGAAGGTTTCAGCGCCATGAGTGAAGGCCTATGAAGAACCAGCTTGGATTGAAGAACTGTAGGAAGCAGTAGTTTGCTCACACTTCTTTTGGACAAAAAGAGAGCTTGGAGATGGTGGTGGTGACACAGCAGGGAGGGGATTCTTGCCCTTTACATGAAATCCCTTATTCTGTTAATCAGCATGTGGCAGGAATCCCATTAAAGACAGCAAAACTTGCATGATACTGCCAGGAGCCCCGGCCCAAGACATTGCAAGGTATTGTGATTATAGTAATGCAGATTATTAAGTGTTTTCTGCATCAGAGAAGATCAGCAAGAAGTAGAAACCACCAAGGGTTTTCAAAGCTAGGTCCTATTGCCCAAGAGCTCTCCTTTATCTTACGGGAGTTAGTTCCTCTGTTGAACTGATAGAAAGACATACTGCACAAGGAATAATAAATTTCATCTTTCCCAGTCTGCACCTAACTGGAGCTACTCCTAAAAGGGGATCTCTTTTGAGTCATACAAGATTAACCACCATAAACCACACAGTGAGGGCACATGTGTGGTCCCCTAAACCTCAGAAGGATTTTTCAGTAGGCAGAAACTGCAGGAACAACAAGCCAACTTTAGATGAGCCACTATAGGAAAGAGAAACTGCCCGGGAAAGAATGTCCTACAACTCCACAGATGGAAAAACACAGAAAGCCAAAAAGCTACTTCACCAAAAGGCTTATTCAGCAATACAGACCCAGCCACCTTTCCTGGTAAGATGCTGCATAGGGAGTCTAAGAATTACCTTCAGATATCATAAACTAGAGGTAACCTAACAGATTGAGTTTTAAGGCCAAGGAGGCTCAGGGCCCTTCACAGTAGAATATCCCTGGGACTGCCACCTCTTAATCTCTTTACCCTTCTCCCCCTGCTCTCCTTTTGATCTTAAGAAGCCAGTATATCCATTCCTGATTAGGAAGAGTGGGAGTGGCAAAAATCAGTGGCTAAATTTTGGTGTGCAAGAGGCTTATTCAGACTTGCCTATCATTTTCTATTTAAAAGGCAGGAATTGCACCATACCATATTGCAACACTTGCTCCCTTCCCTTTGTCCTGTACAAAGTAGCAAAGCACAATCAAAGCTAAATCACTGTTGGGAGTGTTTAGATTGACGGCTCACGTGTCAGAACTGCACTAAGCGTCTCTGTAATTAACAGCACTTTGCAACAAAGCGAAACAATTCTCCAAGATACACTTGTGTTTTGTTTCAGGTTTGGGTTTGTTTCTGTGGGTTTTGGTTTGGGTTTTTTTTTTCTTGGGGGGCAGGCGGGATGCCTGAATATTTAATCTGTTACACGCGGAGGAATGCTCAAGGGGCTCGCAAGAACTTGTTTTGCTGCATGTTGAGCAACACCACATGGCAAAGCCTTGAAATTAGAGCAAATGCTTGAAGACAGGGCGTAGCTGCCTTTTGGAGCTCGTCCTTCACGGGCTGCATTTTATTAGAGAGCAGACCTTTGCATCACCAAGTCAGCATGCAGACCTGGGCTTTACTTGATGACATTTCAGTATGGTGGTTGCCATGGCTTTAAATAAGTAAGGGTAAGTGTGAAATCACTAGTCATCAGGCCAAACAGGGAGGGGCACAGTTTCTAAAGAAGAGACATTTAGAAGACACTTAAGCAGTAATAACAAAACAAAGTAAGTTAAAAAGCATTCCGAAGAGCAGTCTTAATTATCTGCCACTTAAACATACAACAAATATTACCATTAAATACTGTTTCATAAATAAATAATATTTTTTTCTTGGATTACTTTTTTTCCCCTCCTTCCTGGCACTGATAACTTCAACTATCATCTCTAACTATTACGAGTGGGGAAAGGAATAAAGATGTAAACTTTATTAGACACTATTGGCTTGCTGGGAAAGTGGTATCATACCACGTAGACATACCAGCTTGTGCGGTGATTTCACTTGTAGGGTGCACACAAAGACTGTCAAAAATCACAAGGATTTACAATACCATTTTAGTAACTGCAACAAAATGGTTTGGACTGGTAACAACACTTTGGCAGCATTTTAGGAATCCCTGTTCTGAAGGTGTCATCCTGCAGACCGTAAATAGGTGTCCTAGCTACTTATGGCCATAACTTATGTGACATTAGATACAACAAGAACATTTAACTCCCTAATAGTATTTCCTCACTATTTCCGTCACTTTCCCATGAAGGATGTTAAAAGAATGGTAAAAGTTGGAAAAATCCAAGAATTCAAAGTCTGGCTCTACTTGTGAAGAACACCAAGTTATATATCAGTACCTTCTACTGCTCTCTTTCCATAGCTGTTACTAGGGAAAAAGAAGGAGACTATCTAAAATACACTCTCTGGAACAGCACACTAACTTTATTTGACACTATTCCATTGCTTGTGTCCTGCATTACAAGAAAGTCTGAAGATTTACGAAGCAGAGGTGTAGGAAGGGTTGTCAAGTTCAGTATGCTATCTTTCAAATTACTCAGCATGTACCAGAAGACTATCTTTAGTTAGTTAGCTAGTTAGTTATTTTAAAACTGTTAATTCTTAAAGGTCTGTTTTCCATATGAGGCAGGAGGGACACATCCCTTGGGGCAGTGGGAAGCTCTCTGAAGAGGACAAGAAAATAGTATCAAACAGTTCCTCAGAGTTCAAGTTACTGGTCATGATTTTTCACATGTTCAGTTCATTGTTTAGGAACAGGGATGCAGTGAGAAGCCTGACTCTTAACAGCTTCAGCTTTCTTCATCTATGACAGAAGCAATGCCACAATTGTACAACCACTGAACAGTTGCAAGACATACTTCAAGGTACTTATTAGAAAGGTTTTCAAATTTATTCAAATAAATTTTGAGGTAAAACAGGACTCAACCTAAAAAAGTAACTGGACTTGCAAAACCAAAACAGAGACTACAACCAAAGATTTTTTTTTTCATCCCCCTTCTATGGGATAGGAGTCTGTTACTGATCTCCAGCAAAACAGCTCTCCAGATTGCATGGACCCTATTCAGGTGAGTTACAATTCCACCCATACTTGGTTCTTAACCAGTAAGTAACAGTAGTAGTAAATTTTATCAGCAGTGTGTAAATATCAGAATCTAGCAGTGTATTAGTGCACAGTGAACTGGTCGTATTTATTACGTCCATGTTAGCAAGGCTTCAAATCCAACCATCACTTCAAAGCATTCCTACAGAAATGGTCATTCTTTAGCCAGAACATTTAGTCCTGAAACTATTGCAGACCCTGTTTGTTACTAGTACTAGAAATTCAGAGCAAAGCTCAATATACAGCTAGCTATGCTATGGATAGAGACTTTTTGACAGCAGACAAAAAAGCAAACATGACGTAGGTAACTATTTAGGGTTACTCCTTTAAAATATTATTTATGATAATCATCATTTCACCTTACAGTAAACTACTACACATGAACTGCAGCACTTCAGATAACATTAAGGCTAAATGTGACTTTAAATTAAGTTCTCTTTTTGTGTTAATTTAGCATTGCAAGGTTTGACAGTCCTCCAATTTGACTGGAAATCTAACAAATCATCTCGTGATCACACAGAGAAATGCAGCTTAGTCTTCTTCTGGAAGAATTTGACCACAACAAAAGAATATGAAAAACCCCACTGTGTCCTGTTGCAGCTAAGAAAATCACAGTTCCTTCCTTTGGCCATCCCCTTCTCTATGCATGCTGGTGTCTGCGCACAACACCTCGACATGTGTTTGCAGGTATCTGTGTGGTTCAGAAGAATTAGTTCATAAAGGCTGGACTTGCTGTTTCTTCAGTTAGTCCTCACTGACTTGAGAGGATACTGTCCAAAGCAGGACACCAGCACAAGAACTCATGTCCCCTGCAGACACAAGATCAAGATCAGAGTTTTTACACTGTTACACAGTAACACACTTTTGTCAAGACTACTCAACTGAAAGCTGCATTTTAATACACAGCACTGGTGTGAAGATACAGATCCTAGACTGGTTTCCTTCCTCCCCATCACTGTTTCCCCAGTGGGACCCTGCAAAGACAACTAGAGCAAGGAATTCCGATTGACCCATATGAAGCCAACTGTTTCAATATCCAAGCAGAGATCCAGTTTGCGACTATGTTGATGCAGAAAGTAAGCTTTTAGGTATGCAATAGCTTAGGAAAAAGTGCTCCCAGACTAAAGCAAGCAGCAAGGATCAATGCCCATAGCAAGGCAACAGGATGGTGTCTCAGAAAGCTGCTCTTGTTATGATTTATGTGCATACATTTCTAGACTCTTTTAGCAACACACAAACAACAGCAGGTTCTCCATTGTGCACTCACTGTTGCAGTGTTTCTCAGAAGCCTACATTTAGCTTGTCATGCATGACCAGTTCATGGAGAAGTTGCTTCTGTCCTGCCTCAAAGCTACTGAGTTGTTATGAAGAGAAGTTTCATAGCACAAAAAGCTGCAAGACACTTCATAGGATAAAAAAAGACAGATCTCTGAAATACTGGAGAGGAGTAATTATGAATTACTAAAATCTCTTGTCTTCCATAATGTACCATAATGGCCTAAGTCTCCATATATTCAGACTTACATCAACACCTTCATAGTGAAGTTGCACCATGTGCAGCAAGATTAACAAGTTTCTCATAAACTTTAGATTCTGCACTTTGTCACAGGAACATTCATCATTCTTCATCAGACACACTAAACCCTGATGCAACTCCACAACAAGTGACTGTGGCGTGAGAAGGATGAGTTAACATTTGCAGAATTATTACGCACTGTGAAAGCTTTCTGTCCAAGATTTTTTTGTGCTGATAGAGGTCTTGCCAAATATTGGAAGAGGTGAATCCCTGACAGATTTTACTGTCCACCTCTGCTGGAAGATGAGCAGTCACGACAGAGAGTACTGATCAAAAGAAGTGACCAACGAGCATCAAAACAGGCTAAGAACTCTTCAATACTCATTCTTAATAGTAAAACTTCAGACAAAATACTGGAAAAATGCAAGTGATTTTGTACAAATCGAATATGTCACACTCCAATTTGTCTACTCGCTAAACATAGAAACTTGGAGAATCAAGCAAAGAAAGAGCAAAATTATGCAGCAGCAGTTACAGCTGCACATATGAATAAACGAAAATGTAACTCATTGCTTTTCCTTTTTTAACTTGCACTCCAGAAGCAGGACACATAAAATGCATCAAAAAATGACTTATGTTACGTAGATGGGATTTTTTTCTCTTGCATATTAATCTCAGATATAGAAAAATTCTCTATAAGAAGCTGCTGGATTCAAATAGTTAAGACTCCAGTTATGGCAGTCAAGATGCTATTTTCAGAACAACTAGAAATTCAGACCTGGCATGCACCTGTACTTCAGACACTAACAAACAATACTGTTCAGTACTTTGGGAAGCATCAATGACTTATAACACCGATTAAAAATTAGTTGCCAAATACATTTCCACTTTAACAGCTGCAAACTGCAGAATGCCTCAGGGCTTAACCTGGGGAGATCACTCCTTTGTCAAAGGTGTGACAGAGACTCAATCAGATATTTAAAGGAATAAAGGATGCCTCAAGACTCTTCTGTAAAGACATAAATACAAACCAAGATAACAGAGAACTGTCGTAGGGCCACCCTTGATACTGAACAGCACATGACAGTCAGTAGGGACTACTGACATGCAGTGAAGAGTCCAGATGCGTTGAGATATTTACTTTTTGGAAGACCATAATAGAAAACGTGACCATCACGACCAGAATCGCTCCTCACCATGATCAGGACTAATCATGTCCAAACACCTGCACTTCTCAAAGTATGCAAAATACTTGTTTTTGGAAAGGCTCTCTAAGTATACCAAATGGGCTTGACCTGGAATCACATTAGAAGTTTTAAGAACAACTAACCAGCTACCTGGACCTGTCTGGAGACCCTGTGATTCCAACAGACTTCACTACGCTGGAGACAAAACCAATCAACTTTCCTAGCAATGGCATAATTTGAGTCAGTGTTATCAGAGTGGTTTCCTTGCACTCACATCAAGCAGGAGCAGACCTGATGGGGCTCCACCCTCTGCCCAAGGAAGGAGTGAACAAGACTTCTCTTACTGAAAACATTCCTTCTCCTACTTCGCAAGACAGAAAAGATCTGATAACAATTCAAATAAATCAAAGTCATACATGAATTAAACTGTTTTGCTGTAGCACCTAAATAAGAAGGCACTTCACATCTAAACCATGACATCAGTTCAAGCACATTCAAAAATTGCTGGGCAGCAAACAAGATGTGCACAGGAACAAGCATCCAGCAACCAAAACAGACAAAGGAGGAGACTATTCAGTCTCCAGAGCAGATTACACCTGGGGCAAAGAAACAAAGAGGGATGTTTATTTGTCATGCGTTCACATCTGGAATGAAAAGGAGATTAGAAGGACATGAGGGTAGCCTGCAAATCAAGTCAAACAGCATGAGTCTTTGCAAGGACTAGCAAATAGTGTGCACAAGTATAACAAAGCACGGTAGTTTTGAAGGATGAAGAAGAATGCTAAAAAGCACTGAGCTAACAGTGAAGATAACTGTTTTGTTTTGGGGTTTTCATTTTTTGTTTGCTTTTTTTTGGGGTTTTTGAGGGGTTTTGCTTTTTTTTTTTTTTTTCCCCCCCTTACAGTAACACACAGCCAACTTGCTTGGAGTTACTGAAAAGGAGCTACATGGATGCAAATCATATAAACAGTCTGGAAAATTTTTACCCAGTATCTATCTTTTAGAATCTCACAGTGACCAAAGTTTTTGGCGGAAAACCAAAACTTAAAAGACACATACATTTAACAACAAACTGAAGAAAAAAGGCGGACAAAATAGAGAAGCGATATTTAAAGATTTAGGAACACTGCAGGGCTAAGAGTATTGATACATTTTAGAAGACAGGAACAATAAAGTCTGACAGCTGCAGCAGGTAAGTACTCCTGAGTCTTTTTCTATTGGTTTAAAGCATTAGGTTCTTAGCCTTTCCACTCAAATATCTGCAAAAAATGCAGCAACCTCTAGCAGAACCCGTCCAAGCAGGAAAAAAAATCCAACCACCCCAACACTATTCTCAAATTTTGGTCATGTCAGTGTTAGATCCTGTTTCTTAAGCCTAAATGCCAGACAAAAAAAGGCATTTATGAAGGTAACTGATCGCTCTACAGAAAACACATTTCTTTTGGACAACTCCACTACCAGAACAGTAGCCTCTGGCAGAGAGCTGGAGCTGCCAGCCTCACTAGTAATCTCTCATCAGTCATCAGGGTAGGAGAGCTGGCCTGTCACCACTTCTACCACTGAAAAGATGTCAGCTAGAACAGAAAGCAGGCTAACAAAGAAGTTACCACATGACGTCTTTGAGATTCTGGGTGCAAGACTGCTCTTGCAGAAAGTTCGAATTCAAGTGAGGTGATGTGGGGTGGTTTTCAGCTTTAACATTACCATGCTGAAAAGGGGGAGCTCATTATAACCCTGCTAGACTATAGCTCACTAGGGCCTTGCCCGTGTGTGGGAAGGGGAACTGCAGTGATTTCCCGTGCATTATGGATCCCCCATGTCACTTGGATATTGCTAATTTATTATGATCAGAAATTATGAAGTAAAGAACAAGTATTGCACAGCTGCATTTATCATTGTCCTGTGTTCTACCACAAGATCTTCACCTAGCTCTACACTCATTTAAAAAGACAAGGATCAAAGTAGTAGTGTTCACCCATGCAATTTCTTACGATATTTTCAGGATTCCTTAAAAAACCCCACCTCACTACATATGCAGTAAAGTATCTCACATCTACCAGGCAGCATTACCTCTCTCACTAGGGAAAAGTGTTAAGTACAGGGGGAAAGAAGTTTTTTATCAGTTTGTCCAAATGTGCAGCATCTTTGCAAATGGGTGATGACTACCAAAGTAAAAACCGTATTTTTCACCCAGTTATTATATAACAGGCAGTGCTACAGATTGTATGCTGTATGGTTCAGAATGCCCCTAAGAAGTCTTTAAACCTGTGTTAAGATCAAAGTATTTTTTAATCTGCTCATTAGTATTTCTAACAGCAGAAAGTACTGTTACAGGCAAACATTTCAACCACCAAAAAGGCTCTGGTGACATGATTAAACAGTTATACAATGATTAATATGGCTTCTACCTAATTTGCATATGCATTAAGAAAAGAAATATCCTCAGAGCCATCTCAGCTACAGTAACAGTATAACTACGCATTCTCATATAATTTCATACATGTGCACTAAAAGGAAAAGCTCATACGCTTGATTGCTGCAGCTCAACTTTCTGAACAGATAGCACTCACATATCCCCAATAAAAGCATGAAAAACCGTGAGTCTATCCCATTCTTACTGGATTTCAAATCATCAGCTGCAGCCTTCAGAAGAAGTATGAGATGTTTACCAGCTCCTGAGCGACTTTAACAGATCTGAACAATTGCTGTACACATAGAGATGTCTATGCCCTCTTGGCTCCTCATGATTCCCCCTTTTCACCAGCTGGCACAGACACATATCCCCATGAAAGATTTGCCTCCGAGTTCAAGCAGAGTTTTTAGCACAGTTTCAAAGACGGGAGAGGGCCCCACACTGCAGCTGGATCTGCTCAGGAGAAGCCCTGCCTTCCCCCAGCGGCAGGGCCGGCCCGCGGCCTCCGCACGGAGGGGTTTCTGGTGAGGTGACCGTCACACTCCGACAGACCCTTCCCACTGCACCATTGCCACAGGGCTCGGCAGCGCTGCGCTAGCGGCTATGCTCAAAACACACAGGTGCAGCAGAAGCATGGAAGGCAGTGGCACCGAGCAAAGGACCTAAAGCTTTCAAAAACTTATTGAGGATTATGTCTAATCAGAAGAAATAGTTCCTTTGCTATACTCTTCTACTAGTAAATTCTTGACAAAGAAATAAATCACACCAATTCTTCCCAACCAGAAAAACACTTCACATTCTAGCATGGACTCTTTCTGTCTCTAGAGTATTGCAGAAAGTTTCTTTAGAACAAAGTAGACCAAGAAGCAAGATATACAGATTTCTACTGAAAAATAAATCTAGTTCTCCATATTTCTGTGATTTATTCAAACAGAATACAATGGAATTATCACCTTTACAGCTAACCCACCCCAAATCCGAGCCCTTTTCTGTATAGCAGTGAATTGTTACTATACTATGGAAAGAGCACACACTACTGGAATGTACACAGTGAAGGAAAAAAAAAAAAAAGTAAAGCTCTTTTTGCCAAAGTAACATTTTTCTCTACTAACATGTTATCTAGAAAAATAAGGTCTAGGCAACGTCCAAAAAGTGTTCAAGTTTCAATAAATAACTATCAATGCCCCAAGTTTGCACTGGCACAAGAAATATGGAGCATACAGGTTTAGAAAACTATTTTCCTATGACTGAGTCAGCAATGCATTTCAATCTGCTTAAGATTTACAACAAAAATCACTCCCCTCCAGGGTTCTATTTGAAAATCAAAGCCATGTAAGTGCAAGAGCACCCACACAGCTGTCTTAACTCTCAATGGCAAATTAAAGCTCTAGAGAAAGACAGTATTTTAAAAAAAGTTCTTTATCGATACCAAGAAAATATACATAGCCATATTATGTTTTAAATATATATATATATATATATATATACACGCACATCTTTTCAAAAGGTACGATTCTGGCTATTTTTTTTTTAAGTTTGAAAAGCTTATCCATTGCTATACAGTTCAGTAAGGTGTATTAGGAAACACACGTTTTATATCCCCCATGAAAATAAAGTTGAATCTTTCTGTAAACAGTAATTTTCTTATTTTCGGAAATCTCTACAGACCTCAAGTACTTCACTGAAAAATTAACAACCACCTGCCCCAGAACCACCCACGGAGACCCTCGCTGCTGAATGCGACATCGACAGAACTCGGGAAACGCTTAGCAACACCCGGTTCCCGCAAAAAACGCCTTCTCCGGGCGCAAATAAATAATAATAATAATAATTAATATTAATAAAAAAAAAATAATAGCAGAAGGGCGGCGGCAGGCGCGCACCTTGGCCCCGCGGTGCCCCCGGGAGGGATGGGGCCAGGGCCGGCGAGGTGTCCCTCTTCAGCAGGCGCTGGTCTCCGGCGCGGCGGCGGCCGCCTCGGGGGGAGTCTCCCGCGGCTGGGCGGCTGCGTGAGGAGGAGGAGGATGCCCGGCGGCGTTGATGTGGCAACCAGAGGAGAGGTGGCTGCGGACGCGACCCTGCAGCTGGGTGACCTGGGCGCGGAGGAGGTTGGCGGTGGCGGCCAGCTCGGCGTTCTGCCCCTTGAGCGCCTTCACCTTCTCCTCCAGCCGGGCGATGCGCTCCAGCTTCCGCCGGCGGCACTTGGAGGCGGCGATGCGGTTTCGCAGCCGCTTGCGCTCTGCCTTCAGTCGCTCCTGGCTCTCCGCGTCCAGCGGCGACAGCGACGGCGGCGTCGGCGCGCTGCTGCCGCCCTCCCCGCCCGCCGACGGCGGCACCTCGGGCACCGTCTGCGGCTCCTCTAGGGACCGCGCCGGCGGCAGCCGGCCGCTCCCCAGACCCGCCGCCCCGAAGGCCAGGCCCGGCGGCGGCGGCGG
>VWPU01020983.1:0-47212 GCA_013398955.1 Callaeas wilsoni
CGGCCCTGGCCCTAGCCCCAGCCCCCGCGGCGGGGCCCACGGCCCGGCGGGGCCCAGCGCCGTCCCCCGCGGGTGGCAGCGGGTGAGCAGCCGCAGGCAGGCGGGGAGGACGGCCGGGAGGATTGACGTGTGCTTCATAAGGTGAGGCCGGGGGCTGTCAGCGAGCTCTGTGTGGCCTTTCTTGGCAGGGCCACAGAAACGTGCCCAGACGTCGCCCTGAAAACTGTTTTTGTCTTTCGTTTTTGGGTTGTTTTTATGTATTATTGAAGATTTTTAAGCGAAGAGCAGGAGAATGAGAATGTCATTGCTAATTTACTTTCCTTTCCTATCACAGCCCTGAAGGGAAGAAGCTGAGGTCAAAACGAGCACTTGTGGAGTATTTACAGAAAACTGGGGAGACAACACTGAAAGCAGCAGATTTTGATTTCACAGCTCCTCGAGGGAGTACACGCTCAGGGTTGAGGGGATATGGCAGGGGAGCTGCGAGGACTGACCTGGAAAAGGAGGATTGTCAGAGCAAAGTGCAAGACGTCCGTGCACACAGTGGTGCTGAAGTTGGAATTCAGAATATCCAGGCTGGGAATGGACACCTGGAAGATGTTACATCGACTGTGGAAAGCACAGATTCAGTAATGGAAGGCACAAACCCAGAGGAGGGTTTGAAAACCAAAAGAAAGAGGGCAGATGGGAAACGTGTCCAAACTAGAAAACCTGGGAAAGGCTCAGAAAGGGAGAACCAAGGTGACCCCAAGAGCAAGAGGCAGAGAAGAATCTCTAACACACGGGAGACCGAGTGTGTTCAGAACAAGAGGGTCCGTAGACAGACAGGCACATGTGGAGCTGACAGCCACGGTGTGGGTGATCCAGGTGCTGACCCTGTGGATGCAGGGAAAGCTCTGTCAGGAATGTCCAGGGCACGGCTGAGGTCACTGGCTGGCTTACAGAGGGAGCTGGGTCACCTGCCAAAGGAGGGGCCAGGTTCCAGTGACACACCTGCTGCGAGGTCTGAGGAGAAATCCCGTGGACTGGAGACAGGGAAAGTGCCAGATCTGGGGGATCTGGATAAGCAGAATGTTAAATCTGACACCAAGGCGGATGCTGAGCCGTGGGACAGGACAAGCTTCACAAAAGTCAGAATGTCACCAGGTGCGTGTGTGTGATGCCAATCCTCACATTCTGCCTGGGCCTCTCCTGACTGTTGAGGCCACGTGTCCTGCTTCAGGTCAAGCTGCTCTGACATCCAAATCTCTCATTTTTATCAAACAGCATTTAAATTAACGCAGACTCATTCAAAACTGAAACTTTTTGTACCAAGCTCTTAAGCTGTACAGTGTCAGACAATAATCTGGAGGAGATTTAAGGCACATTTGCATTCTGTACATGAAAAGAATTCCTTCTGTTTCCATCACGGCATAAAGTGGAAATGGTGTGAGAAACGTGACAGCAAAATACTTGGTCCTTCTTCCTAATGCTTAAGTTTTATTTCTTTACAGAAGAGTCTGTCATGCGAACACAAGTGGAGAGAAGGAAAACGAGTCCATATTTTTCCAGTAAATACAGCAAAGAAGGTATTCTGTTCTTTAGGGAAATACATTTTTTTATGAGGAAGGGATAGGATGGCTCAGGATCAAGTGATGATGTGGAAAATTCCTTGCAGTTTGACACTGGCTGCAGCTGTGCCAGTGGGACACAGTCCCCTGCAGCCCTGTAAAGGCTGTGTGGGAACTGCCGTGGCTCCATCTATACACAGTGCCCCCACAAAGATCAATCTGCTGCAGAGTCTTAATTTATTTTTTTTTTTCATTAAATAGGTAAAGCCATCCTTTCCTGTCTAATAAACGTTCCTGTGTTGCCCCTGTACAGCCCCCAGCCCACCCAGAAGGAAAGCCCTCAGAAAATGGACTCCTCCAAGATCTCCTTTCAATCTTATCCAAGAAACACTCTTCCATGATCCATGGAAGCTTCTCATTGCCACCATATTTCTCAATAAAACTTCAGGTAAGAAGAGTAGCACTAATTGGTGTGTAAATGTTGGGAGGTGTTACAGGGCTGAAGGAGCTGCCAGTTTTAATGGCATTAATGAAAGAATCAATATATATTAATTTGTGTCACTGTGAAACAATAATCATTAGTTGTTAACTTGCCTTGGAAAAGCTCACTTGAGAAAGCATATGGATAGTGCAGAAGGAGAACTCCATCCCAGCCTCCTGCTCATGGGATTCTTTCACCAGGGAAGATGGCCATTCCAGTGCTCTGGGAGTTCCTGAAGAAGTATCCTTCTCCTGAGGTAGCCAGAGCTGCAGACTGGAAAGAGATGTCAGAGCTGCTCAAACCTCTTGGCCTGTATGAACTCAGAGCCAAAACCATCATCAGGTTCTCGGGTGGGTTTTCCTGACATCTGGAACTATCTTGGTTTTGCTGGCAAAAGGCAAACAGTTTTGATCCATACGTTGCTCTGTGGCTTCTCCTCTGGTGGGTTGGTGGGTTATTTTGTGCAGCATGTGGGATCCACTGGTGTCACACAGGCAAAGCTGCTGATCCCAGTCTGAACTGGGAAAGAAATGCCAGCCATGGTGTGTTCTGCAGGAGACCAGGAAACTTGTTGGAGTAGAAGAGACCCAAGCACCTGCAGCACTGCTGCTTTGTTTGCAGCACTGTTACAGGGTGGCTCTGCTCAGGGTTGCTCTCATGACCTGCACAAGGCCCTTCAAGCTGATTCTGATATTTTCTCAGAACCTGCAGAGTGGAGTGATCTGAGGAGAGAGAGTTGATTAAAACTCCCACCGTGGTTTGTTGAAAAGGTGTTTTAAGATTAACCCGTGGGGATTCATGGCCTGCATTCACCAGGAAACACCTAAAACTTGTGGTTTTCATTTGAAATGTGCCAAAGTGAAGACATGTAACAGTGGCAGAGGGTCCTGCCTGGTTGCTCCTTGTGGCCAGGCAGTGAGGGCAGGGGCCGTGTGTGCAGAGTGCTGAGTGCTGTGGCCTGCCCTGCAGGTGAGTACCTGAGCAAGGCGTGGCGGTACCCGATCGAGCTGCATGGCATTGGCAAGTACGGGAATGACTCCTACAGAATCTTCTGTGTCAACGAATGGAAGGAGGTGCGTGGTGCCCTTCAGGTCCTTCAGCATCCCACTTGTGCCCACTGACCCTCTGGCATTAGAAAACCAACACTCACAATGTTGGAGCAGTAAGATATTTTAAGGTGTTTTAGTAAATGTTCAACATTTTCACTGTGTCTCAGGTGCAGCCACAGGACCACAAGTTGAATGTGTACCACACGTGGCTGTGGGAGAACCGGGAGAAGCTGAGCATCGACTGAGCTGAGGGTGACCTGGCCCCCGCCACCTCCCCGGAGGTGCCCTCACAGTTCTGGGTGTAAATATTTGTGTGATGTCATAGCTGTGGTCATTGCTATTTTTTTAATAAATGTGTCCCTGTTTTGTAGTGCCTGTCTCTTCTTGCAGTGCAGGTCTGTGCCCGCAGTTGCCTCCCCGGGCCGGGGGCTCGCTGGGCGTAGCCATCCAGTGCGCACCGTTGCCATCCCCCGGGCCGGAGCGGGGCCGGAGGAGCCGGGATCTGATCTCCGTGCTCCTGGACACGGGCTGAGGGGCAGAGCCTGTGCAGGAAGCGTGGACAGAGCACACCCCGCTCAGCGGCGCTGCCCGGCCCTGGCACTTCCCCCGGTGCCGCTGGGGTACCGGTGCCTTCCCAGTCTCATCCAGGGACGGACCCCGTGTCGCTTCGGCAGGAGACGGGCCGAGGTGGGTTCTGGCTCCCCGGAGCTGGGGCCGCTCTCGGGGACCCTCGGGCCGTGCCCGCAGCCGCTCAGGGTCGTCCCAGTCGCCGCCCGCGCTGTTCCCGGGGCCGGGCCGGGGCCCGTCGAGCCTGGCGGCGGTGAAGGGGCCCGGGGCGGAGCTGCCGCTGGCACCGGCCGCCGCGGGCCGGGACCCACGGCCGTCGGGTCCCCCACGCCGCTAGGTGGCGCCCGCTCGGACTGGCGGAGTGATGCGGCCAGGTCCTGTCAGCCTCGTAGCAGTCCGTGGGCAGGAAGCACCGATCCGCTCCCTCAGGGAGCCCCCGCCGGACTGAACCTCCCTGCCCACTGTCACCTCGCGCCGGCGGCGGCCTGGCCCGCGCGCGGCCTCGCCGGTGCCCGGTACCTGCCCTCTCTGCGCGGCGGTGGAGTCACACGCACCTGCCACGACCGCTCGCGTCCCATAAGCGCTTGCGCAGGAAGCACCTCCCTTTCTCAACCGGGCCCGCGGTGGACGCGCCATCGGCACTGGTGAGTCTCGACCGCGCCATCCGGGGCCATCCGGCCCCCGGCGCTTCTGGAACGGACCAGTTCCTTCCCTTTCCCTTGCCCTCCGCCGCATCATTTCCCCGCGGCGCGGGAAGCGGCCCCCGCGGGCCGGGACCCGTCCTCTGCCTGCTGGGGGGACCCCGGCTGGGCGGCGCTGAGGCCTCACCCGCGCCCCTTCCCGGGCGGCGGAACCGCCTCGGCCTCGCTCCCGGGGCAGCGGTCGCTCACGAGCCGGGCCGGGGCCTCTGGAGCACGGGCAGGCGGAGCCGTCGGGTCGGAACGCGCGCTGGACGCGGCGCGTCCCGGGCTGGGTGGTCTCGGCCGCTGTTGATTTCCACGGTGTGCGGCGCCGGGCTCCGGGCGGGAGGATGGCGGGGCCGCGGGGATGACACGGCGGCGCCTCCCAGGATCGCATCTGGAGAGCTCCCAGTGCTCTGCCAGCTTCGGAGGCGGGAGGCAGAGCCCCAGCAGATGAAGACCCATTCCCTCACCGGCCCGCCGTGGCCCGCGAGGGAAGGCAGTCTGCGACACGCATGGCCCGAGGAGCTGCACCACACCTGGGCCATGCCCCTCGCTCACCCCACTCTGTCCCGCAGCCACCATGCCTGCCCTCAGGCCGCTCGTGAAACCCAAGATCGTCAAGAAGAGAACCAAGAAGTTCATCCGGCACCAGTCTGACCGCTATGTGAAGATCAAGGTGAGGAGTTGCTGCAGGTTCCCACGGACAGGGACTTTGGGGGTGCCTTTGGTGTTGGTGGTGAAGGAAAGCCTAGCAGGATGGTGCCAAGCTGCAGCAGCTGGGCAGGCAGTCTGTGGGGGCCAGTGTATGCAGCCTTCAGGCCAGGTGTGTTCAGGGTGATCTCGTTTTGTAACTGTTCTCTGCATTTCTGCAGCGCAACTGGCGCAAACCCAGAGGCATCGACAACAGAGTGCGCCGGCGCTTCAAGGGGCAGATCCTGATGCCCAACATCGGCTATGGCAGCAATAAGAAGACAAAACACATGCTGCCCACGGGCTTCAGAAAGTTCCTTGTCCACAATGTGAAAGAGTTGGAAGTGCTGATGATGAGCAACAAGTGAGTGTGTGGGGCCTGTGCTCCCACCTGGGAGAGGCAGCTGGGTCGCAGTGAAACGAGGGAAGTAATTGCTTTTGAGAGCACAGATGCCATCACAGTTCCCTCAGTGCCGCTGGAGGGCGGGGGCACAGAGAGGCCTTGGGGCTGGCAGCCTCATCCCCTTGGCAAAAATTCCCAATGGTGGCAAGCGAGGCTGTGCCACGTCACTGGTAACCACAGTCAGAACTGGGGCTCTGGGTCAGACCTGGGCACAAGTCTGCTTCAGTGCTTGTTTTTGCTACAAAGTAGTAAGAACAGTAATTAACGACTACTTCTGCCCGAGTTATTCACAAGAAAAGCTGAGCTGTTCTGGAAGGGAGCTCCTGCTTCAAGCCTGGCAGGTCAGGCTTGGCGAGGGATGGCAGTCATAGTTCAGTGCCCGCCCCTGCAGTGATGCCCCTGTGCTCTGCTGTGTCCGACTACTGCTGGCAGAACAGCTCCAACTGCTTTGCCAGGATGGGCTGGCTCCGGAGGGCTTTGCCTTGGCTCTCGGTGCTGCCGGAGCCAAGCCCAACGCTGTGTGTCTCGCAACAGGTCGTATTGTGCAGAGATTGCCCACAACGTGTCCTCGAAGAACAGGAAGGTGATCGTGGAGAGAGCCGCACAGCTCGCCATCAAGATCACCAACCCCAATGCCAGACTGCGCAGCGAGGAGAATGAGTAACAGCCTCTGCAGCACAGGTGTATTTAATAAAGTGTCAGTCCAACTCGGGTGCTGTGTTGCATGGGCAGAGGAGGGGCTCCGGCCTGTGTCTGGCTCCAGGGCTCCGGCAGCCCTGGCTCTGCTGTCAGGGGCACTCAAAGAGCAGTGTCATGGTGATGATCAGTGAACTCGGGGCACGCAGCTTCACTAGTGTGTTTTATTTTCTATACCACCCAGACAAGAGATGTCCTTTCACACAGCACTATAAATACTATTCACATCAACCACTCTGTCAAAAGAGAACAGAAAGCACAGAGCAGTTCGTGGCTAGAGCAGTCATGATGGCCTCATCCTCTAGTTGGCTTTGTCTCTTAGAACCTTTGTCTCTTAAGGCATTTTCTCTTGCACAAAGCAGGATTTGAGCACAATAGCCACTATGGGCTGTGTGCTTGCACCCCTGGCTCCTGCCTGCCACCTCTGACCCCCGTGACACTAACAGTGACCACTCGCGCTCTGGCAGATGCTTGCTTGCTGATCTGTGACCAGGACGAGTAGACCCCTGTGGCTGGTGACACAAACACCAAGGTGCTCCAAGGGGAGAGAGAAGCCAGTGCTAGTGCAAAGCAAAGCTTAAAGCAGGGTTTGTCACTGAAACAGTCACTAATCATCCCTCTGGGAAGATGGTTGAGGTATTTTGCAGTCAAAACCATAAATACTGGAGCCAAGCAGCAAAGCTTCGTATTGCCCAAATGCCAAACTATGAAGCCCCAGGAGGAGGGTGGGGGTGTCAGGTAACCCCCCTGACCCGTGCAGCCTCTGCAGCTCGGCAAGGGCAAGTCTCCTTTCCCAAAAGGCCTGTGGGGTGAACTCATTAATAAAGACATGGCTTCCAGTTTTTAGCCATGTTATTTAGTGAAACACTAAGTACATTCTTGGGCAATTTAAGATAGAAAGTGCATGTGCAGTGATTAAAAAACCTTTGTACTGCAGTAAGGAGCATTTGAGGAAGTAGTTTCCTTGTTCATGGAACCACAACTGCGATTGCTTTGTGCACTCGTTAGAACTTCCTAAAAAATGTGAATATCCATCTTCCAGCCTCTCCCCTAAATGAGGCTGTATTCCCCTGGTCTCAGGTCTCACTCCAATTCTGTGAGGTCTGATGCGAGTGCAGCTGGATCAAGCCAGTCACGTCCAGCTGTCAGATCTCACACACCATCCCCAGTTTCTCTGGCTGGGGCATCCCAGGGGCAGGAGGGTGGTGTGGAAAAACCTCTTAGCTCATGTCCATTGACTCCGAGGTGGGTAGGGAAGCAGAATCTTTCTGAATGCTCTCAAAAAGTGATGCCATTTCAGGGCTGGATCTGATCTGGGATGAAAACTCGGCCATTGCTGGGCTTTTCTCCACCTCCGGGATGGTCAGGAGAGCAGCCACTGCCCGCATGGCTGAGCGCTTCAGCTCATCCTGCTTCTCAAACTCCTGCTTCACTGAACCAGCCTTCACCTGCAAATCCAAAGCCCCATTTTCAGTTGGCATTTAGAAAAGCCCACAGAGGCACGGAACCAACACAGCAGCAAAGACAGCAGAGTATTTTCCAGCTGGGAAGTGAGGGAAGCGAGCTGCTCAGCAGCACTGAGGGAGAAGGCCAGGAGCAGAGGCAGCTTTGGGCAGGACCCACGCTGGGCCCTTGCACGATCCTGCTGTTACCTTTGTGGAGCAGGTTGCCCGGAGGGGCTCGATCAGCCGCTCAAGCCGCTGCAGCACAGCGTTGGGGCAGAGTACGGAGAGCCGCGCCAGCATGATGAACGTCAGCATCTGGGCAGGAGGGGAGGTAAACTGGTGTTGGTTCTCTCTGGCCCCCAGGCTCAGAGCTGGGCTCGCTCCGCTGACAGGCGGGGCTGTACCTGCACCGCGGTGAGTTCCTCTGCACTTGCGCAAGGGGCTCTGCTAAGAGCTTTGGTGGTACTGGAAGTGCACACCTGGCAGCCAGCGGGCTGGAGCAGCAGCTGGCCCAGGTGTGTGCGGTGAGGCAGGTGTCTGCAAAGGGCCGACAGCCCTGGGGACACTGCATTGCCTGAACTGGGGCTGTGGGGATACACAGCCTGATTGCAGCCCAGGCCCCACAGAGAAAATGACGTCAGTTAGAGCACAACACTTACCCGAATGTCATAGTGATCCTTCAGCCCATCCTCCACGTGGTTCAGGTAATCATAGATGTCCAGCCGATCCAGGCAGCTTTCCAGCAGGGTGTACATGCACTCGAAAGCAGCTTTCCTCACATCAAGGCCATCGTCCACTGTGTGCTTGAATGGCCCCATCTCTACCTGAACCAAGACAAACACTACAGCTGTCACCAAAGAGCAGACAGAGCAACAGCTCCATCTCAGTTTCACAGGCCGCTGCGAGTCACCATGTGGCACCCAGCCGAGCCCAGTTACCTCCCGGATGAGCTCCCTTCGGACTTTGGTTTCATTGTACAGGCTGGGTAGGACTGTGTTCAGTAAATCCCGGATTAAAGAAGGCTTGTTGTGAGCAGCAGAATTAAACAGGGCTAAAGCCACACGGCGTACGTTCAGGTCTGGATCTTGCAGAGTTTGTAAGAAGTCACCTGTGGGATAAGAACACATCGGTCACTCCTGCAGCCAACAGGCTGCAATGTTTCTGCAGTATTTTAAAAGTACGTTGGGGCGTATTTCAAGGAGGCTGGTTATGAAAGCATTTATGATAAAATAACCAGCGGCAGAGTCTGTCAGAGTCATGTGAGATGCCTTCTCTCCCTCCACTTGGGATACAGTAAAGAAACATGACTATCCTGCATGTGACTCTAGCTACCTCACCCTAAAGTCAAATCAGAAGCTTTGTTATTCAGGGAAGTTGTGGGGGATTTTTCTCGCTCAGATCGCATCTGATCAAACTTAACTGAAACAGAAGGCCCAGTTCTATACAGCAGATCCATGTGTGGGCTCCCTGGACATCAAACAGTCCTCGTGTACGTTATACTTTTCAAGATCCTTTTTTGTGGGGTGCTGAAATTCTGAGTTTAAATGCAGAAGGAACTTAAGCACTCTAAAAAACGATGGAACATGCCCAAGAGTGAGGCATTCAGTGCATGCAGAAAGGACTCACAGTAAAGTGTTCCTCTTTAATCCCAAAAGCTGAGAAACACAGATAAAAACTTACTGGACTAGATGAGGTTCACACAGGAGCGGAAAATCCCTGAGCTGCTAACAACACCCAACCTCTCATGCCCACAGCTCACACCCCTGTCCATACCAGCCTACCTATGCAGCCTTTTAGGAGAGCATCGATGGGTTGAGGCTGGTCTGTAATCGTGAACTTGATGGCAGTAACCACGGTGCTCCGGGCATGTGGGGAGCCTGCAATGAAGAGGGAAAGAAAAACAGTGAAAAATCGAGAGAAAATCACTGCTCTAACTCTAGTACATATTCTGTCCTTGGTCCTGTTACACATGTGTTACAGAGATAAAGGAGTAGAGGATTCTTTTTATCAGCTCTGTGTTTGAATCTGCTCCCGCACAATCTCCTTGTGTAGTCCCTGTTCCAAGCACCCTCCTGCTCTTGTGCAGACCCGTGCTCCTTTGGTCCCCCTCGCAGAGATCCATCTTGTTACCTGCTCTTCTCTCAACTGGCTTTGCTCCCTGTTGTACCCACAAGCAGTTTACAACATGAATTTCCATCAAAAGGAAGCATCTCCCCGCTCTAGCCATTGCCCTACCCATTACCTGCTGACAGCTGTTTCCTCAGCCGGGGCAGCAGCTCAGCAGGGTTCACCAAAGTCAGCTTCCCCAGGCATTCCGCCACCACGTTGCGTGTCCCTTCCTCTGTGCACTCACAGTGCTTGAAGAGCAGAGCCCAGATATCCTCCACATAAGGTGTGAGGCTGTTGGCTGGAGAGGAGCTGATGACTTCCTTCAGGGAGTGCAGCAGCAGGTACTGTCGCTTGGGCTGGCTTCCGATCTCCTTCAGCATGAAGGGCAGATACTCCTTCAGATTGCCAACGCTGACGTTCCCCAGCGCGTAGGAGGCAGCAGATTTCACCTCTTCGCTGGGCGAAGCGAACGCTTCCAGGATGACGGTTCTGAGCTCCCTCTGAGCACTGAGGTTCGTGGTGCGGCCCACCTCTGCCAGAAAGAGGAAAGCCAGCACTTGAACAGCAGGGCTGGACTTGGGACTTTTCACATCCTGGACAAACTGGTTCACTGTCGCAGGGGCTTCCTTTGGGCAGGCTGAGGACAGGGCTGCCACGCACTTTGCGACGGAGTGGTAGGCCTGTTTGTGCAACGTCAGCGGGGCCCCGGCCGAGCCCGAGGAGTAAATCGGTGCCGTCAGCTGCTTCATCAGCTCCGAGTAACCCATGGCAGCCATCTTTGTCAGAACCAGTGCCTGGAAGAAGTCGACGATGGCGTTCAGGGCCCCTCCTTGAAGCAAAGGTGAGTGGACAAGCTGAAAGATTTCAGCAAGGACAGAGCTGCTGATCTTGGAGATGCAGGATGGATAAACCTTGGCCAAAGTTGTGAGGAACATGATGGTCACCTGGGACACGTGCATGTCATTCTCGGTAATTAAGACAGGGAGCTCTGTTAGCACAGCCTCAATCATGGCAGGCTTGAGGCTGTCGCTGTAATTCTTCACCAGGATGTCCAGAGCATTCAGAGTGCTCAGTTTCAAGACACGTTGATTCTTTCTCAAGAAGGAAGCTAGAATGGGGAGACCTTCCCCTAGGATGGGTCTCAAATCTATTTTAAGTGGAGAACTAGCAATTAAGGTTAATGCTTTGACTGTTGTCAGTCTGGTGATTTCATTTTTGAGCCTCTCCAGAAATATCTTCAAGGTTGGCTGGAGGTCAGTGCTTAAATGGTCTCCCAAGTTGTAAATGATTTGTCCCATGCAGGAGATGGCACGTTCCTTCACTTCCTGGTCAATGTCAGCTGCCTTCAGCCGCTTCAGAGTACCAGGGAAAAGGTCCTTCACATAGGGCTTGGCATCAAAGGTGTAAGGTTTGTCCAAAGGCCTGATAACTTTCACAAGCTGCTGAGTTACCAGCAGAGCTTCTGATGTGATCTTATAAAAGGGGTCTCCAATACAGGTCACAATAGAAGGCAGCAGGGCTTTGACATGAGGGTGAAATACCTCTGGCTGGTGGTTGCAGAGAAGGACATGGAGGAAGGACAGTGTGTTGATCCGCATGTTGGAGGAGCTGGATTTATCCGCCAAGGAGAAAACAATACCTGTGCAGAAGAAAATATGATGTCATTTTTTTCCCAAAGAAGGAGGTTCCTGGACCCAGCCAGGGACAATCACAGGAGACTTTTCTCATATTCACTATACTATCACACCAAAAGCAAAGGCGCGACCTGAGCCTTCCAGCAGTGGGATGCTTTGTAAGACCACAGGCCAGAGAGCTCAGAGAAAAATGTGGTGGTGCAAATTAAAGAATCAGTCACTATAAAGAATTTTTTTAAATGCCACTGTATTTTGCAAAATGAAATAGCATTTGTATTTCTGATCTCAGTATGATAACAGCACAATTCCAGCTGCTTTCAGAGGAGGCTGGAATAGGCGGTCCCAAAAGCATCTTGTCAGGGGACTGTGGAAATGAACTTAACGTTCTTATCCTGGCTTTCAGTGCAGAGGCCAGAATTAATCTGGGAGCTGTTCAGCACATCAGCACAGAGCACAACTTCATCTGTATCTCCTAATGCTGAGCAGAATAACTCACAGGAATAAAACTGGAAAACACAGGCAAGGAGAATGTGTTCAGAATGGATTTTGCCAACCTTGCTCCTTCACCCCAGACCACAGACAAGCTTACCAGGGATAAGTGCAGGTATATGATCTGCCAGGCAGCCAGGAAGAACACTGGCCAGTTCTGTAAGGAGGCTGAAACAACCCTGTCTTGATTTGATGCTCTTTTCTTTGAGCTGCTTGTGCAAGGCCTTGATGATGCTGGGAACCTGCAGTTTGGAGAAGCAAATGAGAAGGGGACACCTCAGTCACCCCAGCTACTCTCAGAGGCTCACTCTGGAACATTTCTACCACGGTTTATTCAATGAGTTTCCCAAGCAATAGCTGCAGTAAGGTACCAGCCAGACACTTCACCCAGAAGCCACCCTGCCTCAGCCTGCACTCATGTGCCAGGGCTGCTGGAGGGGCAGTGCCGGCTGTACCCCCATGCTCCTGTGCTGTGCCAGCACTCCTCCCCCAGGAATGGCAGGAGACAGACAGTGAACAGCCAGCCCTCTGGATCTGCGGCCCTCTAGATGCCTGCCCCAGGGCTCCTTCAGCTAGCCACGTTCTCAAGGTACCTACTTCTCACTGCTGTGTGATTTAACCCAGCTGCCACCTGCTCACACACCTGGTTCTGAAGCATTGTCAGGGGAACGTCATCCTTGCCAGAGGCATCAGAAGAGTGCAGCCAGCTCTGAGTAGGCAGTGTTTGCTTCAGCAAGGAGATGTAAGCATTGAAGATGTCAGCTTTGACATTCTCCTCCCTCTCTTTGAACCTGCTTATCAAGGCTGGGGAGAGAGTTCTGTAGAAGTCCTGCAGGAGATCGTGCCTGCTGCTGACAACGGCCTCCAGGCACTTGGCCGCAGCCCTGCGGACCTTCCAGCTGATGTCGTCATCGTCACTGTACTCGTCGTCGCTTTCTAGAAACAACACAAGGGAAAACAAAGTGCAGCATTATGAGAAAACTGGATCTGAAGGATCACTTGATCCTCAGAGCTGCCCTCTCCAGGAGGAGAAAGCACGAAGGGGAGAAATGTTAACCCTGTGTTCTGCTGAGCACAGGCATCCTCACAAGCAGGCACCTTGCTCTTCATCCTCTCCATTTTCAGTTTCCATCATCTCTTCCTCTTCCTCCTCATTATCATAGTTGTAGTTTGGATCAAAGGTAATGTACTTCAAACACAGCCCCATCACACTTGAGATGTGAGGGTCCATTTCCTTTGGGCACCTATCACAAATGAAAATTGTTAATCGGAGAATAAGCTGTTTTAAATATCCAGATAATATTATTAATCTCAAAAGGATCCCAAAGTGCTTCACAGACCACGTGAACATTTTGGTAACATGAGTTAAACCAAAGATGCTCCTTCCTGCTGTGCACAAAGCAAGGCCACATTCCCCTATGGGGAGGGTGCAATAAGTTCTATAAGACAAATAAATAAATCAATTGCCTTCAGCCTGTTGGGAGGAATGAGTTAAAACCAGAAGATTTGGCAAGGAGGAGGGAATAGTTTTGCTCAAAGTGACCTTGCAGCTGGGAATGCTAAAGATGTCAGTGTGGGAAAACTCCATTTATTATACCTATTGTTGTTCATCCTCTGCATGTTTCCAGAAGTACAGTTCCTGTGAAGAGATAACACACTCTCACAGACATACAAGAAGCCTTCTGTTAGTGAGGCAGAGAGCAAGGCCCCCTTGCCCTTCTCTCAGCTAGGATGAACTAAGCCAAACGGAGCCTGTGTCCCCATATGTCTCTGTCAGCTGGAGTTATTATGTTAGCAAGGTAATGAAATAAACCTACTGTTGGCATTTCAGCTGTGGTTTGATGGTTGCCCTTGGTTACCTGTTTGTGTCAATTCACACATATACATCCTGGTTGAATCCTCCCTTCCTGGGAGAACACAGCAGCTCTGCAGGGCTTCTTTTCCAAGCAGTAGATGTTTGACCAAACAACAGGAGAGCTGCAGCTCAGCAGCTCTTCTGCCCAACCCCTTTGCCTGCCTCCAGCCCCCTCCATGCACCAGGAGGGAGGCAGTTCCCTCTGGCTAAGGAACACTCCAAGGACAAGGAAAACTCCCGCTCCTGCAGAACCAATACAGAAGGACAGCCTCACATGCTGAGGTAAAGCAGCTCGTAATTCCAACTCTGCATGTGCAGAAGAGATTTCATATGTGAACTGTCTTCCCAAGAGGAATGCATGCAGGAAGGCCCTCCTTTGAGGATGCTGAATGTATGGATATCTACACCAGGAGGACACGGATGCACTGGATGGTGCAGAGGCATTCCCCAAGGGCACAGCACACACCTTCTCACAAAGGACTCGAAGGCCTGGAAGCAGTACTCTCGCAGCTCGTCGTCATCCACGTTACAGTACTGAACAATCAGAGGAATTATCTTCTCCAGGTGTTCTCCTGGGAAAGACAAAGCAAGCAGCAGTGAAAAACCATTCCAGCCTTCACTCACCTGGGCAGCTGACAGCTCAGCCACCTGCCACTTCCTTCCTGTGCCTGGTAGAGCATTCCTGCCCTGGACCTCATGGGCAGGGAGCCAGCAGCCCACCAAAACCAGCTGTGCTGGTTTTCAGCAGCCAATCCCTGCTCCCTGTCTGCAGCTCCTTGGCATTTCAGTCACAGGAAGAGCTGTGATTAGAGATCTCTTAGGACCTAATCTCAACTCTGGCAGGTCTTTTAGACCAGTAATACAATATGCTGCCATCCACTTCTCCCGTCATTTAAAAGGGGGGTGAATCCACTGACCTAGTTCATAGAGGTGTTAATTCAAACCAGGAAGTGCTGCAAGATCTTGAGGTGAAGTCACTAGCGAAGAGCAGCCAGAGAGATACTCTGGTGTCTACTCCCTTCCAAGTGGAGATCAGAGAACCAGGCCAGAACCACAGAGAGGATCACAAGCACAAGCCACTAATACATTAAGAACAGTGAGCACTCTTCTTTTACCACTAAGAGGAGCTGCTCTAAAATGCACGCACATTTCCCAGCATCATTTCAAGCTGCTCGTCCTACCTATGCGGTGCCCAGCCTGTCTGCTGATGCCAGCCACACACTGAATGTACGTCCTGGTGGTAGATGTAGACTCGTTCCTCTTCAGCTCTGCCAGCAGATGCTCTGTAAGCTCTGAGAAGATGTTTCCACTGCAGGTCAAGACTAGGTGCCCCAAGGCAATGATGGCCCGTTTACGTACTGCCAGCCTGGGGCTTGTCAGCTGGGGCAGCAGGCAGGTCAGGATGGAGGAATGGAATGAGTAGAGTGTTCCTCCCAACCTGCAATGAACAGAACAAGGCAGAAGGTGGAAGTCAAAGGCTCAGAAAAAAGTCCTCTTGGCAGCAACAAATCTAAAAATCCTTCAGCTACGGAGACTTCATGCTTGTTGGGGGGAAGGGGAGGAGAAGGGTGGGTTTGTCATTTTGGTCCGAACACTGGCTTGGTCTGTAAAACACAGGGAGAGGTTATTTGTCTCCATCACGGAGGAGTTTTTGACTGTGTCCTTCTGGATGACCCAAGAGTGTGCTAATAATTTCCTGCATGCAGATGACATATGACACTGTCACTCTAACTTATGCAACAAGAGAAAGAGGCAGCCAGGAAAGAAAAAAAGCATGTGTGATGGGCTCATAGGGCTAAAATAAACCTCCCTGCTTTGCCCTCACCCTTCCACGTTTGTGTGAGCTAAGCTTCTGTGGGATCCATCACCAGAGGCACTGCCATTCCCAAGCACAGAAAGGCTTGGCATGTTATCTCTCATCCCTGCTCTAGTCAGATATTCCCTAGGAGCAGCCAACAAAATCCTGTGTTTTTAAGTCCCAATAATAGGATTAGGGAAATAAAGAAATCAAAAGCAGCCACATCCCTGTAGCTGCCTTCTATGCACAGCTGCCAGAAGGAAATCCTCTGGTACCTGCTCAGCATATCTGACAGGATGTCAAGAGCTTCCAACTGCACGGACACATCCTCCTGCTTGCCAATGGCTCCTGTCAGCTGGGCTGTGATTTTTTTGCACACATTTGCTGTCATGGTGGAACCTGCAAGAGAGATATTTTTCCCTGCTGTCAGTTAACAAGGAATCTTTTTGCTGCTAGGAACCATTCAATCCCTCCTACATTGAAAAAATAAATCACCACTGGGAGATCTAACCAGGACAGATTCATGAGATGGCTGCAGAGGAAAATCCTGTTGCTGGGAGCGTCAGGTATCCCCTGAAAAGCTGATGCATTTTTGGGATACACAGTTCCAACTACAGCTGAAGTTTTCATTTCATTCCATCTTTCATCACATTGGTACCTCAGATCTACTGTCTCTCCTCCTGATTTCAGTAACTGTCCTCTGGCAGGTGAGTAAAGAATCGGTAACTTTTAGGCACTGGACTCTACATTTTCCCCCATTTGCCAAAGGCTGGGACTCCCCGTTCCTCAGTGGCAAACGGGGACAGACGGTGTACCTGTGGAAGCTGGTGGCAGCTCAGAAATAACAGTTTTGAGGCCGATGCTGGAGATATCTCGCAGCTGCTCCTTGTCCGACAGCATGTTCGTACAGAGCGTATCCACGATGGTCTCCACCTGGTACTCCTTCACTTTGCCAACCAGCGGGCCCAGGCTGCGGGAGGAGAAGCAAGTCAGGATGAAGGGCCTAATCCAACTACCCATGTCCTTCAAACCATCACACTGCTCCTTCTTAGAGATCTCGGCCACCTATCTGGGAATGACTGACATTCCGCTCTAAGCACCTCCTTAAGCACGGAAAGGAAATATTCCTGGTTCCATTTTGAGGCTTCCTCATTATCACACTCTGGATGGATGAGAGATTGCAATGAGTATGGACTTACTGCAGAAACAACCAGAGATAAACAGACAGAGAAGTTAAGAAGTTGGTCCTCTGCTCAGAGCCCAACTGTTTTGCTTTAAAACCCAGAACAAACCAACCCAAAGCAGGTGGAGACAGGAGCAGGGCCAAAAAAAGTCAGGACAGTGGGAATCAAAGAGAAAGGGCCAAAGATAACAGGAAAAGAACAGGGATAGAAACAGCACGTGGTTGAAAAGAAGGGAATATGAAGAGGAGCCACAGAAGGAAAAAATATAGGAACCCAAAGTTGTCTTTAAATGGCCCACCTTTCTGGAGCCCTGGGGTGAACTGAGCCATTCAATGGCATTTCTAGATTGAACACTCCCACTTAGCCATGCTGGGGAAAGAGATGGGAAAGAACATGTCAGCAGCAGGATCCCTTTATCAGAGGATTCACTAATAGAGGAACCTTCTGCTTTTGTTCATTTGGATTAGAAAATTATGGGAATAGTCAAAGACAAAGCAACAGCACAGGCTGCACTCAGAGTCAAGGCAGGGAAAAATCCAAGTGCATTATAAAGTTCAATGAAAATGCCTTTGAAGAGAAGGATTTGGACCTGAAATTAAAAACCATAAGGGCTGTAAATGTTTAGTAGCATTGCTATCAAAGACAGAACCATGGAGAAATTCAGCACTGGATTTCAAAGCCTGAGAAAGGTCAAGAGCTTGATGACCAAAATTTTAAATTGTGCTTCTCCCTGAATAAATAAAATCCTAGGGGTGTGCCTTCCATGTGGTAAGGCTTATAATAGGAACACTGAAGTACTTCCAAAATCATCTCTTGCTGCTACAAAGGCATCTGTGTGCTCACCCCTTGCGAGTGTCTAGAGAGAGAAAGTGCAGTGCCTGCAAGAGAGGGCAAAGTCCCTTCCCAAGGAGTTTTGAGGGAGGTGTCAAGGGCCAGGCTCCACTCTCACACGCTCTCTGCAGTCTGTGATGGCTTTAGTAGTGCCAGGTAACATGGCTATTACTGTCCAGGCTCTTACCATTTGACAGCAAGGTTCTGTACTTCCCCATTTTTGTCCTCCAGCAATTTCAAAAGCATTTTCACAACTTTTTTCTCACTGTCTTCATCTAGTTTTATTGAATCTTTCTGCAGTTCCATCATCAGGTCGTTGGTGGCCATAAACCTGAAAGGACACAGGGAAAAAGTGGATTGGCTGATGAACAGACACAAATGTATCACCTGGGACAGAGCTTGGCAACTGGTGCTTGCATGAAAACACCCTACAAAAGAGTAACTTACAACACTGTCCTGAAGAAAAAGGAAAATTACTACTATTTTACAAGCAGATAACTACTTAACAGGGGTCAGGTAAACAACAACTCTAAAAGTGGCACTCAGCACACATATTTTTCTCAGTGACTAAATGAAGATGGTTAACTATGCCAGAAAAAAATCATGATGGGTTTTTTCACCAATTGCCAGGCCTAGGAAAAGCAGTCTGGGGTCTAAGAATGCATCTAGCTCTGTTCTTTCTGGCTAACTTAGCACAGTTAGTATGACTCCCCACATGGACAAGGCCTGTCACTTTCAAAAATGAAAAATAAAGTCATGACTCCATGCAAACTACAACTCAGAAGTGCACTAGGCTATATTTATATTGCTGTGAGCAAAACCAATAGAGTATTTATCACTCCAGATTGGAAAGAAAAATGAAGACCCAACTGACAGTCAGTTTCCTAAGAGGGACAAAATGGATATTGAGAAATTCTGGAAAGTATCTATTTTCCTGGGAGCAGGAGGTGCAAAAGGTGCTGGTATAGAAGTTTGAGGTTCTAAGAAATCTCCGTGTGGCCATCGTGTATTAGCTGCTTTCTAGTGTTAGCCCTGCATAGAATGGATGTCTAACAGGAACCACAAAGTCCTTCTCTCTCGTTACAAAATGACAGCTCCTTTTAAAATTAGGCTCTGATGTCACTCGCTCAGCACATAAGAGCTCTCATGTACAGGTCATCGTCTGAGGCTTCAATCTGCAAGCCCATTCCCGAGCAGCGATGAGGTACCTCTGGAACAAGGGACTGCTGTGGTGTTCCAGAGCAAGCCTGAAATCCAGAGTGAGAACACAGCAGTAACGTGCCCTAAGGTGTTAGTGTGCAATCTATTTCTGATTCTGCAAGAGCTCTTCAGCTGCACTCTGCAGTTCAGTGTCTGTGTCGAAGCAGCATGACCAAGTATGGCCACGGGCTGAACAGAGCCCTCTGCGGCAACGCATCCAGCTTTGGACTCGCTGCCTGCTGCCATCCTGCCCCAGCACCTTGGGATCTCACAAACAAATCCATCTGTGAGGGGGGAGCAATAGAAACTTGGTCCTATAACAGGTCATGTTTGGCCATGTGCTGGGAGGAAATGGCCCTGCAATACCTCTGTGACATGACATGTGCTTGGTGTTGGGCACATCTCGTTTGGAGTGTTAACTGTAAATTCTTTGAACAAACTGTTTGTACAACTACTCCATCACTGACTTCTTTATAAAGTACCTGTTTTAACACCTGAGAACAGCAGCAGCTTCTACAAAAATCAACCTATTTTTAGGCTATTACTAACTCCTCTCTTAGACCTCAAAATACCAAGTCTGTCCCAAACATCACCTTCCAGGTTGGTACTGAGAGAACAATATGCTCACGAGTGAAATCTTTCATATATGCCAGTTTTAATTACTTTTTATAGAGTGCCTTACACATCAAGCCACCTGCCTAACCCTAAAAAGATGTCAACTTTTCTGCTGGCATAAACAAAGAAATAAAAGCATCTCAGTCCTGTTAGGGAGGCACATTCTCCCATCACACAGAAAAAATTCTCAAAGATGCCTAAGCAGAGCCAGTACGTGCAGCATCAATCACCTGGGGACACGGGGGTCTACTCACCCCTTTTAATGCACTGACTAGCTCACAAATTATCAAAACAAATTAGAAGCATTTCTGCTACGATGTTCTTTATTAACAAAACAAATAACAAGTTGAAGTCCAGCTGTCAAGACTCTTATTCCCCCTTCCACTTTCATCAGGCAGCAATCTAGGCAAGGGAGGGGAACACCGCTGGCTTCTCTACCTTCCCCCCTCAGCTAGGACACAGTCGGCTTGAAACCCTGTAAATAAAACTGATCCAGATCTCAGGCCTCCTGCACACCTGCTCCTGGCGCGGAGGGACCCCTCTCTGGGCAGCCCCCTCCTCCCAGGGCCCCGAGGCGCCCTTCGCGGGTGGCTGTCGCCCGCAGGGCCCGTCCCGTGCCGCGGTGCCACACCTGAAGTCCTTGTCGGTGGAGGTCATCTTCTCCAGCAGGCTGGAGATGTGGTAGGACACGCTGGCCATGGCGGAGGCCTCTGCGGGGCCCGGGGTCGCCGCCCGCTACGTTCCGTGCCCGGCGGCCCCAAGGCGGCAGGAGGAGCCGGGCGAGACGGCTTTGGGGCTCGGGGCGGCGGACCCTGCCGACGAAGGGTTCTGTACGGGCCCAGCCGGTGCCTCTGCCCGCCCGCTCGGGGCTCGGCTCGGGGTGCCCGGGGCAGGACGGGTCAGTCCCCGCGCCCGCCCCTCGCCCTCTCCCTGGCCAGCAAAGGCACCGGCCGCCCCCGGAACCCGGCACGAGCGGAACGTCGTCGCAGGCGGGCGGGGCGCGGCGGGGCCGGTTGTGCGCGGGACCGGCGTGCCACGTCTGAGCGCGCGGGCAGAGGCCGGGCCGGGCCGGGAGCACCGCGGGGCCGCCGCCGCCATGGTGAGGCGGGGGCGAACGGGCACGGGCACGGGCACGGGCACCGGACCAGTGCCGGGGGGCCGGAGCAGGAGGGAGAGGGAGCGGGGGCGGGGGCAGGGAACCAGCGGCGTCCCCGTCCGGGGCCCGAGCGCAGTCGGGTGCGGCCTCCTGTCACGGCCCGGGCAGCCCGGGGCACGGCACAGGGTACACCGGGCACGGCACACGGGGCACCGGGCACGGCACAGGGTACACCGGGCACGGCTGCTGCCCCCGGCTGGGCGGCCGGTCGTGGGCTGGGGCTCCAGGGGCCGCGGCCGCGCGTTGGTGCGCTGAGCTCGTTCTTTTCTTTCTCCCCGCAGGTCTCGGTTATTAACACCGTGGACACGTCCCACGAGGACATGATCGTAAGTGTGCCGAGGAGCTGTTCCGCCCGGTCCGGTAACAGAGCTGCTCTGGGGCTCTCTGGGAGCACTGAGGGCAGGATGTTTGTGCCCGTGTAAGAAGGCATTCGTGGGGTGTTGGATGCATAGTGCTGCCGGAAATCCTGATTTTGCCATTTTATACTGGGTGGAGAGGAAAACTTGGCTCGGAGGAAAGGAGAAATTATTTAAAATCTTAATTTTTATGTGTGGGCTTGTTTCTGCCTGTTTCTGTGAAATAATAGAGATATGTGTATATTTACTGGTACAGAACTTTGGATAATAAAAATGGTTTTCCTTTACATGGATGTTTCTGGGAGCAGATGTATTAGTGTGGGTAGGAAGAAAGGTTTCAAAGCAATTTGTAGAAGGAAGGAGCCCAGTTAGGTGAGCCTGGTTCTTCAGGAAGAATTTCTTCACAGAAGAGGCTACCAAGCATTGGAAGGGGCTGCCCAGGGAGGTGGTGGAGTCACCATTCCTGAAGGTGTTCAGGAAATGACCAGACGTGGTAGTCAGTGCTCTGGTCTAGTGACAAGTTGTAAGTGGTCAAAGATTGGAGTCAATGACCTTGGAGGATTTTCCAACCTTAAAGATACCGTGGTTCGATGATGATGAAGTTTCAAACATAATTAAGAGCAGTGTTTGTACACCCACTTTACATTTTAAGAAAAAAATATACATAACTGGTCACTGCTTTGTAGTCAGCAGCCTCAATCCCCTCTCATGAAAATGCTGTGAGTTGCTGCTCAGAATTCCCTGGATTCCTTCTGTGTAACATTTGTATAGTGACTGAAGAAGCAGTTGGGGAAACAAATTGCTGTGTGGCATGTCTGGATTGTTTAAAGCCATTCTTTTGACCCTGCCATGTGGGGCCTGGGGCGGCTGTGCTGCAGCGGGGTCAGTGAGCAGGCCGAGCTGGCCGTGCTGAGCGCAGCCCTCCCTGCTGTCCTTGCAGCACGATGCGCAGATGGATTACTACGGCACGCGCCTGGCGACCTGCTCCTCGGACCGATCCGTGAAGATCTTCGACGTCCGGAACGGAGGGCAGATCCTCATTGCAGACCTGAGGGGGTGAGATGTCACAACAGCAGAGGTTAATAGGGCAGACTCTCAATGCTTTGTCCTTTTGCCCTTGGGCAGCACAAAGTGCAGGTTGAATTCCAGGGTGAACTCCTCCAAGACTCTGCTGAACAACTTCTCAGAGCTGGGGCGGGGACAGAGCCCCAGTGGGAAACACAGCGGGGCTTGGTGATTCATTTAGTACTTTGCACCTGTGATTTTCAAGAAGTAAAATGTACTAATACAAGAATAAACATTTGGAATTGTTTTCTGTGACAGTGAGAGCCCTCTATCAGGACACTAACATTGCTATCTTAGCATTACCCATTCGTCATGTCAGAGCTCTAATCCCTCCCAGAACAGGGATTCCCAACACTGATCTGTGAGGGAGCTGCAGCTGGAAGGGGTTTCTCTCGGCTTTTCCAAATGATGTTGCTTCTTGCAGGCACGAAGGTCCCGTGTGGCAGGTTGCCTGGGCTCATCCTATGTATGGGAATATCTTGGCTTCCTGTTCCTATGACAGGAAGGTTATTATCTGGAAGGAAGAAAATGGCACTTGGGAAAAGACCTATGAGTACACGGGACATGATTCCTCAGGTATGGAGGGCTGGAGTGTGGAGCTGGGAAGGGAGACTGGGGAGATGAGGGGATTTGGGTAAGGTTGGAATAAGTCTTTTAGTGTTAAGGAGGAAAGCCTCTGTCAAAAAGAAAAGGATGAAAACTGAAGAAAGAGTAAATCTGTTCAGCACTAACAGGACATTTCTCCAAGGTCATATTGTTGGATAACCCTCTAATGATTCATACCGTGTTGCCATAGTGTTGTTATAAAATAAGTCAGCTTTCAAATAAAGATGGCAGGGAACTGAATTCCTGAGGAAAATACTGTCTGTTTCCAGTAAGAAAAACTGCATTTATCGTGCTGTATTTTGTTTTAAAATGGAAACTGTTGCGTTCAGATGATTTGCCCTCCCAATGCAGATCTGAAGTCTCCAGCTTCGCTGGTTTACTGATCTAGACTTTAAATCCTCTGCGTGACAGCTCTTGTTTTAATCAGCAATGCTCCTTGCTGTTGTCAAGAGTTTTTAACCTCATTAAGAGTGCCATCTTGGTGTTCTCATTCTAATAGGGTGCCAAAAATAAAGGCAGTTCTCTGTTATTCAGTAAACAATGCTAATTGACTGGCTTTTGCTGAAATTTGACTCATTCTTGGCTTTCAAAGCCACTTGCTTTTGGTGCCTGTGCCACTGATACCAGTCAGCAAATTGGTCAGTCAGTTTTAGGTAGTCCCTGTGCTGTAATCTGGTCTGTCTCACCCTTCCCAGTGAATTCTGTCTGCTGGGCACCACACGACTATGGACTGATCCTGGCCTGTGGGAGCTCTGATGGGGCCATTTCCTTGTTGAGCTACACGGGTGATGGGCAGTGGGAAGTCAAAAAGATCAGCAATGCACACACGGTGAGTCTGGTCCCTTGGAGCAGCCCAGAGTTCCCAGAGCTACAGACAACACCGAGGTGATGCCTCGAAGACCTGACGACATAAATACTGAAATGTGATGAAATGATGCGAAACATCCAGAACCAAGAATAGTTTAAGTTCATCCAGAGTAGGCACGTATACTTCATAGTCACTAAAATGAAGTGGAAATAAGATGAAGTTCACTAAACAGCACTGGCAATGTCTGTTTATTGGGCATTATTGTTAAACACAGTGCTGAAAGTTACCTGGTGAGAAACGGCCTCGGTCCTAAGAATACCTGCACCAGCTGAATAAAGAAGCTGGAAAAACTGCAGGACTCCTGTTTTTCCCAAAATTGTGAAGATTTTTGTTTAAGCAGAATATAATAAGCTAATGGCAGTGGCTAATGGCTAATCTTCCCAATAGAAGGAAATTCAGCTTAGGACGAAAGGTTCCTTCTGCACCTGTATTCCTAAATCTTAGCAACTGCTTGTGCCTTGTGTCTTTGCAGTTTCCGTCTCTGTCTCCTCTATTTATACATCCAAGACAAACTATTTTGTGTGCAAATACCCTTAGCTACCTCAGGCTTTCTGAGTAAGTGCCTTAGTGAGACTAGACTGCATCTGGGTTTCTTATTCCTCCAGCATTGTGCAAGACTTCGGTTTTTCTGGGATGGGCATATTCCCCACTATAAATAGAGAGTATGCTACATGTTCTTCTCCCCCTCAGCAGCCTTTATCCATTTGGTTAGTTAATTAAAGTAAGCAACTGTTAACAGTGATGTTTTTCATTAACTAGATCGGATGTAATGCAGTTAGCTGGGCTCCTGCTGTTGTACCAGGGAGCCTTATAGAACAACCCTCCAGTCAAAAGCCGAACTACATCAAAAGATTTGCATCTGGTGGCTGTGACAACCTGGTCAAGATCTGGAAGTAAGTGCCCTGTTGCCAGATAAAACCTGACACTCTAGGCTTTGGGTGTCCCTGTTAGTATCTCAGGTAATATTTTCAGCATCCCTATTGTATCATCTTTGAATTACTGTTTTAGAGAAGTGTTTTAAAAATGGAAACTTAGTGATGCACAATATCTCCCATGGTTCTTGCAGTTTATGCCAGCCCTGTATGATCTTGTCTCCAAGGGTGGGTTTCTAATGGTCTTTGGTTACCACTCTCACTTGGGCAATAGCAGATTTCTGACAGTAACTGAAGGTCAGAACCACTTTGCCTGGGCTGCTTTCTGTCTCCTGGAAGGGATTTTGGCAGTTCAAGCCATAGGGATTTTTGGAGAAGTGGGAAACACTTGTGCTCTGTATTGTCTGGATGAAAAAGGAGTCTGAAAACTACAATCAAAAGCCTTCCTGAGCAGGGGATGAGATGGTGAAGGATGTTGCCACTACCCTTCTGACTATATAGCTGTGTTTTCAGGGAAGAAGATGGTCAGTGGAAAGAAGAGCAGAAGCTGGAGGCTCACAGTGACTGGGTGCGAGACGTGGCCTGGGCTCCATCCATAGGTTTGCCAACCAGCACCATTGCTAGCTGCTCGCAGGTGAGGTTTCTTTGGAGCAACAGAGGCAGGCACTTGGTGTGCTCACTTCCATGTGCTTCCTTCCCTGTTGCGCTAGTAAAGGGATTGTAAGGATAGAGCTGCTGTAACAGGTCCTCTTGGCAATCCTTTGCTGTATCTGGGTCTCTGCATAAGAGCCTTTGATTCCTGTTCCTCCCAAGCTCAGAAGCCCAGTAGGAGCATTTCTGGACAAAGGTCTATGTGCGTGTATGCCTCTGTACCAAAGACTGGCTTCTGTTTTGAAAATCATGAGCAGGATGGTCTCACTAGGAGGAAGACCTTCTAGCTTATATCATATTTTAGTGTTTCGGGATCAAATTTACTGAAATTCCTTCTAAAAATACTGTCTTCTAACAACTGGCATTCTTAATCAGCTGTAATATCCTCAGCCTTCGTATTGACTGTTGTGTTCTTGCTGCTAGTCTGTAAATGCCTTTTTTAATATCAAGAAGACTACTTAGTGAGCTCCTACCATGTGACTGTGTGTTAGGTGAACACAATTTGGCTTTTAGTGGGGGCGGAGAAAAGCCACAGAGGTGGAAAACAAGATCTCATTCTGGGGAAGTATTTCAGCTGATACATATGTATTTTGGGGGCTCTTCTCTTGTATTTGCAAGTTATTGTTTGTTGGTAGTTTATCTCATCAGAGCTGTACTCCTGCCTTGCCTTTAGCAAGGAGACAGCCTCCTTGCTGTGCTGAGCACAAATCCATGCAGACACATCAAGGGGTGGTATCAGCTGGGATTTGGAAGTGTAGCTCCAAAGGCAAATCAGGGTTATGTTTCCTGTGCCCAGCCAACTTGGTCTCTGTGCTTTTGCAGGATGGCCGAGTGTTTATCTGGACGTGTGATGATGCCTCCGGAAACTCCTGGTCGCCAAAGCTGCTGCACAAGTTCAATGATGTTGTCTGGCACGTGAGCTGGTCCATCACTGCCAATATCCTTGCGGTGTCTGGAGGAGACAACAAAGTGAGTAGTGCTGCCTTGGCTTTTACCCCTGTGCGCCCTGTTTCCAGAGGAGCTGAGATGAGACAGACTTTTGTCACTTGTTTAACACAACGCTGTTGTAGAGTCTCCTTTGCTGCAATGGGAACATTTTCTTCTGACTAATCAAGAGGGCAGGAAGACCCTAACCTTTGGAAAACTACCTGCACTGCATTCTGAGTCCTTACCGGAGGGCAGACATGCAGGCTGAATTTGATTTTCTGGGGTACTGACAATTCACATACTCTCCTTATATGACTGCAAGCTATCACCAAACCTGTGCTGTGGTAGCTACAAGAAAAGGGGAAACAGGATGTGTTTAAAGCTGAAAGCTGTTCCTGCTCTCTTTTTGAGGTAACACTGTGGAAGGAGTCGGTGGATGGACTGTGGGTGTGTATCAGCGATGTGAACAAGGGCCAAGGAGGGGTGTCTGCTGTGACAGAAGGGCAGCAGAATGAGCAGTGATGCACAACGGAATACTCCAGCTGCAACAAGTGATCACTGTCCCTCATTTGCAATGCGTCTTTAGCTGGATGAGAACTGATTTTATCTAAACTGGACATGAACATGGGAAACAATTATCCAATTTTATGAGCACTCAATTACTGGGAGGCTACAATATGTTGGTAATCAGCCTTAATTGACATTCCCTTAAATGTAAGGTAAACAGTATAGCCAAGTACTGTGCCTCATACTACTCCTTGATACTTTTTATTCCCTGCTTTTCTGGTTTAGGGGTCAAATTTCATTGGATGTGCCGTGGTTAGAGTTCAAGCACTTGAACAGAACAGGGGGAAGCTGTCAAAACAATGAGGTGTGAACTCCTTTACCAAAGGGGACAAATACTCTGTGCCCTCAAAGGCCAGAACTTTGTTTCAAGTGAGGGAAGGGGCTGGTGGAGTTCTCGGGTTAGCTGGTAGTGTGCTAGCTAGTCCTTCTAGTAACAGTGACGTTGTACTTGCGTCTTTCTGAACGTAACATGCTTGGCCAGGTGAAAGTCTCTTTGCTTTCTTGAAGATGAAAAGGAGTAGTTGGATTGCATATGTCTTCTGCTTTACAATAATCTCAAACTTGGTTATTTAACCAACATCAATAAATCAAACCATGGTTTGAAGATTTATCTTTTTTAGTCACACTTCTGTACTGTACCTCAGTTGTTTGGATTTTTTTTTGTTGTTGAGATACCAACAGAATAAAGTCCTATTGGTTAAAACCTGGTGTGCTGTATAAAAGAATCTTTTCACAGGGGTCTGATCAAGGCAGTCTGCAGTCTGTCTTCAGCCAAGCCACAGTCACATCTTCCCATCCATGTAATTAGCTTTGCAAGAGTTCGGTTGCTTTGGTGGTTTTTTTTTCCTGTAATGGTGCATCCCAAGACTAGGCTTTACAAAGCCATTACTCTTCCTTTGGTCTTGGCAATTCCCAGGGAGAACGTAATCAGTGCCAGCTTCCCTTTTCTGCTCTTACAACTTTACTCCTCGTAAGGGAAGAAAGGAGGACGTGAACCCATTCGCACACTTTGAAGTTATTTTTAAAACCAGCGTTAGCCAGCGTTTTATGAGAAGCGCTGGAAAAGCGACGGCCGCACGATTATCGCCGGTCCCGCCGCCCCTCAGGACGCAGCCCCGCCCCGGGCCGGGGCCTTGGCGCTGATTGGGCGGCGGCGGCGCGGCGGCGGCGGCGATTGGCTGTGTCGGCAAGGGCGGGAAGGGCGCCGCCCGCTCCCCTCAGCGCCGGCCCTCCTGCAACTCAGTCCTCTTGGTAATTTTACGGTGAAATTTTTCTCTAGAGCCATCAGAAAGGAGAAAAATCAGCTCTTTAACAGTGAATGAAGACTGAATAAACATGTTTGTACTAATAATTACTACTGAGAGCAAAGAGACCTTGAGCTGCTTCCTTGCAGACGCAGATGTGCTAAAATAGAGTGGGAATCAGACACATTTTCTGTGCCAGAAATCATGAAAAAGCAGGCTAGAAAGAAAGACATTTTTCAGGTTTTTTATTCACAAAGCTATTAGTAATGCTAATGCATAAACTGGCTTCTGAATTGCCAAGTTATGTAACAGTGTTAATATAAGACCACAGAGTGTCTTACGTTAAATATTTAGGTAACTCTGTAAGACCACCTGTATCACCTCAGAATATTTTAAAATTATCAGGGTACAAGGCAAAGACTGACAATTCCATTTGGTAACTACAGGAGAACAAAACCTCTAAAGCACTTTTGTGAAACAGAACTGTGTACAAATTACATTTCTCAGTTTAAAACTCAGGTTTCCCATTCAGCTCTGTGCTGTATCCATGTGCATTCCCTTCTGGAGAAGACACAAGGTTTCTACCATGGGTCTCCCTAAATATACCCGTGAAAAAAAATTAATATTACATTTTCAGCACCACAGAGTATCTCAATTAAATCTCCTGTAGAATTAAGCGGTTATTGACCAATCTGAATACATAATGTTTCTTACATCAGTACTAATCTTACCTTGGTATGATTCCGGTAAAATAAAAAAACCTGACACCGGTAAATACATAGACAGTATCCAAGGCACTTATAATTAAGGAATTTTACCAGTTTCTAGTGTAGAAAATAATTTGAGATATGTGTAGATAATTCCAGTACTCAGGTCTTTAGTTAAAATACTTTTACTTGCTCATAATAATACATACAATGAACTAGGTACTGTACAAAAACAGGTGAGGCCTTTGTGTAAAGCTAGGAATAGATACTATTACACAGTTCCAATGAAAATAAATACATATAATTAATTTTTTTTTTGTTCCCTGAACTGCACTGTGAATTGCAGCCATTTCTGCACATCAGGACCTGTTCCCTGTGCTCAGGAGACAGCTCACCTTTCCGAAAGATGAACTGCATACTCTGGTAATTCTTTTGGTTCATAATAAACCTGTTTTTCCCTAGACTGCACACGAGTGGAATATGCTAGCAATAGTACAAATAATAAATATCATAAAAACAAAAGCAATACTTTCTTAAGGGGGCTTTCACTTGATCATAAATACACCAGCATACAAGTTTCTATTTTTTCTTTTGCATGTGATCCCTGGGGCTGAGACCGAGGCTCCTACACCCACAAGGTGAACCAAGGGACACCCACAAAGATTCCTCTGAGAACACCTGGTGAGCATGGAACCATCAACAAGTCCCCTTATTAGCTTATATTTGACTCATTGCCAAAATAAATACAACAAATTATATTTCAAGTGTCCCATTAAAAAAATCGAAGCTATTTTAAGTTAAAACCTTTTCCCTAATCCAAAATATACAACAGTTACCATGTGAAACACAGTGAGAAACATTACCATGTAAAGGATACCTAGAAAAAAACAATTCCCAAAAATACTCCTATGAAGTATTAAACACGGTCTTAGAGCTCTCAACAGTGAACTGAAAGGTTGGACTTAAATGGTGTCACATGTGTATGTGGGAGAGAAGCTCAGAGAGTAAAGTGGCTGAAGTTACTTACTTACACCTGTGGTCAGCGCAATTCAAACCGAGATGAAGCCATGTACAACATTCTGAGAACTTGCAAAAAAATCCCCCTCTCTGGAAATGCAGTGGTTTTGAGTATGTGGACTAAGATTGTATAGAACAGGAGAGTGTCATTGGAAAACCTCCCCAGTGACTCTGAGGATTCCTGTCTGCTGTATGCAGTGGGAAAACAACACAGGGTATCGCTGCCTGGCCACTGGTCAGTGTTTGCTCTGTGACTCCTGGGACTGTGGTTTAATGAGACCAACAGATGCTTCCTGAAACACACTACAAATGAATCATAAATTATTTTGGCACTTGTGTTTGCCATTCCTTCTCACATTGCAGATGAAAAGGCAAAAGGCACTTCTGTGTACAGAGTGGGACTGTGCTTTAATCTGCTACAGAACAGGTATTTTCTGCTGCTTCTCCATGTAATACTTCTGTTTCCTTCAGGCAGGGCTAATGTTCCTGATGCAAATCTGCTACCTAATCTTACATGAAAGGTACATTTTTACCATCTTTCTAATGAGGAGACAGTCCTTATTTCTTCTTCTGAGCTGGCCACTGCTAGCAAATCCATCCAATTTATGATTCAAAAAGTTCAGAACTGTTTAACTTGTCTTCTTCATACAGCAAAATATTTTCCATGAGCTTCTTTTTTTGATCATTTATCTGTATTTTCCAAGACGTCTCTCTAGCTAAGGCTGAAAAACAAAAAAAGCCCCAATACTGAGGAAAAAAAAATTCATCTGTTGTCTAAGGAATAGATGATAATTTTAAATTTTTTAAAAAGCAAGCAAGCAACGAACGAACCAATAAAACTGGCTTAGAAAAAAATCTGATAGAAAACTGCTAAATGTTTTGTAGATTTATTAGTAAATTCATAACCAAGGAGAAAAGACTTACTGATATGTGTTTAAAAGTAGGAAGAGGAACCTATGCAGTTCTGGAGAAGAGAGTAATTTGTCCCTAGTATTGTAAGACCAGGGCACTTTTACCTTGTGGAGCACACGAAGAGTCCAGGTCTGTGTCTCCCTGTGGACAGGTGCCCTGTGCAGCAGCTGCTGTCTCCGGGATGCCATCACCTCTGGTGCACGCCACATTTCTCTCCTGCAGTCCATGGGCGGGCTTTTCCTGCTTGATCCTGTCATCACCGGCTGCCACTTTTTCTGAAGTGGTACAGTTGTGGCTAGGTAACTCCTCTATGGATTTTTCTGCAGGATTCCATATGAAACTACTGGACTCATCTGATTCACAAGGGACCCGTGACATGTAGATGCCATACGTGTCAGCTGCCACAGCTCCCATGAAAGGGATGCAGGGGCTGCCACTGGTCAGGATTGTTGCCTGGGTCCTCTCCTCTTTATTCCCTGCTGCAGAAGGCACATCCAAGCTCAGACTGGCTGTCTCATCATCAGTTTCTTCTGGAGTATTCATGGAGAATCCGGAAGAGCTGCTTCCACAGATGTAATGTTCTTTTAATTTGTTTTCAGCCATTTCCATAATTTCAAGTACCTGTTTTTAACAACCAAATCTGTGAATGCATAATAATTCCTGTACCCCTGCTTACCCATATTCTCCTATGTCAACACTCAAAAAATAAGCAAGACATGAATGTTGTAGCTTTACACCTTGATGACAAGGAGACTAAAATCTTGGCCAAGTATTTAAAATATTACCTCTGCTATGTTCGAATTCTTCTTTCTCAGGCAAAGGCAGATAGCTGATGCAAAATCAACAGCCACCTCTTCCAGCAAGTGCCCTGCTTTTCTGTCTAGGTATTTGCAGCAGATTTCCTTGGCAGCCAGTTTTTCCAAATTTTTTACTTTGGAGTGTGAGCTTTCTTTTGCTGTTTGAATTTCGTCGGCAATCATATCTTTCTGCTCAAAGGAAGGAGATGCATTAGTGAAGGCAAAATGAACAAAAGCATTTATTTTTGTCTCAATCTCTGAGAAGCAGTATTACTGTGTATTTGTCATTAGTGCTCCTCAATGTCTGGTTCACAGCCTGAAAAGCTTTAATAATCTCCGTTCATGCAACTGACTGAAATGTTTGTTTTCACGGGAGAGAAGAAGGCCAGTGACTTTCTCTGCATGTGTCCAATATCAAATTCCCTAAAGCCGAGTCAGCTCTTCTTGGCTTGTGCTCATTTATACAGGAATGAAAAAGAGCCAACACTGTGTAGAGCAGCATTCTTACACAGGCCTTTATAACACGTGTTAAAGAAATCAGGAACAGAGAATCTTTGATTTTCTGAACCCCTCTGAACACTTTTAAATTGCTTGCAAATAGTAAGTGAGAATACTGTTGATCCCCCCTCCAAGGCTTCAGCCAGATGAGAAATCAGGAGCACAGCCCACAGAAGGAATGCAGGTGGAGGCTCCTTTCTACAGATGGTTTTAATGCATTCAGGGAGTTTGGCTGTTCTGATTGCTTGTGAAAGTGGTTTGTGTAGCTCTAACCTCAGCTTGGGAAACTGGCGAGGATATCAGTTCCAGGCATGAGCACAAGACAAACACCTGATAAACATGATGATGAGCACCTGCAGCTCCCGCCTACCCAGGTTTCCCCACTCACTGTGGCTCATACCACCCCTTCCTGCAACACAGAAAACATGCAGCAGCACTTCAGCACAAAGCCTTGTCCCTCAGATATTTATTTATTTTGGAGCCTCTCCTAATACAATTCAGGCCAGCATTCATGAGTGTGGGATGTGAAATGTGAATATCTATTGTGCTTCTGTTCGAATGGCAGGCAAGCTACCGACATTAATGGAGCCAGGATATGGCTCCTAAACATCCCTTCTGCAGGACATGTACAGCAGACAGCAAATATCAAATAGTATTTAAATAAAATTAAAATTATTTTTTATGACAGCAACCTCATTCATTCGTACTGGTGTTCATTACTGCTGCTTTTTCTTACCAGGTAAATCGGGTGTCTGTCTTCATCCAGTGCCTTAATCCCTGTCAGTATCTCTGCTAAGACCTAGAAAGTGTGTTTGAAAGATAAAACGATTGATTCAGAATGAACTACAATTTTAAAAAATAAGTTTTTTAACTAAAGAAATATTGAACTTTCAGTGCCGTTTGATATTATAATTTTACTTCAGATGGCTTAATAATGCCAGCTCAGGGCATTTATGAGACTTTAGATCTACCTCCAGAGCCAAGCTCAGATTTTACAGTACAACAGATATTGCTGAAACAAACAATACGAAGAAAGTAAAGCTAAATGCAGATAAGAAATCATACTGAATAGAGTAACTTCCTACTTAAATGGAAACACCTGGAGATGGGTGACATCATACTCTATCAATTATTTTAGCTGAAATTACAGATGAACAGGCAATGTTTGTAGCATTTCTTGTGGTGAGTTTGCAAGAATTTTGAGCATCAAATTTGTTTTAAGCCATCAGCAGTAATACTTTATTTACAATAAGAAACACTTTTGTTTCCCTTGTTCGGAAGATTCACCTCATTTTGCCACGAACTGAGATATATTTGGAGTGTGAACGTAATTAAAACTAGGATTTCAACACATTATAGAGCCAGCAACTATAATATGAAATTGCCAGCAAAACAACCATATGAGGTGCTTGCTCTTATATTCAATTTCTTGTCTAGAAGCACCAAAAAATGCAACAGAGCATGGAAAAAAGGCAATGTACCACACCACAGCTGAATATATCCACTTTTTCTGTTAACTGCCCATGTCTGACGAAATCTTCTGGCAGGTAAGTAAGAGATGCTTGTAGGACTTTGGTTTTCATCATGGCATACTCTGATTTTTTATCAGGAGAATGCAATCGCAGGCCAGAATGCCCAAGCTTTGGTGTGAAGTTTTCATCCAACAAGACATTTGAGCTGTGATAATGACAGACAAATAACAACATTGGTCAAATCATTACCTTATCTTGACGCAAAGAATTAGTTTTATACTTTTAAAGTTAAGCACTGAAAGTGTCCAGCACTTGGCCTGCTGCTTAGGACTGAAAGGATTAAGAATGTTAGAAAGCAAGAAGGGGAAAAACAAGCACTCAAAAATTACTTCAAAAGAATATACTTCCATCATTTAGGAAAGAGAGACAGGTTAAACAAAAAAGGGTAAAGGCCCTACAGAACAAGGGACAGCAGAAAATACTGCAAATGGATTTCCAAATTGCATAAACTTTAGCCATGATTGTTAAAGAAATCCTTGAATTATCAGGCGACCAAGGAAGTGCTGATATGCCAAAGCCCTCACCTCTTGATATTCCCATGAAGAATTCCAAAATTATGCAAATACTCCACTGCTCTGATGACTCCTATAGAAATGTTAATTCGCGTCTCCCAAAGCAGTGGAGCAGAATCATCCTACAAGGAAAGGAGGAAAAAATTGGTAATTAATAGAATAAAACACTGTAAGACACTGGTAGTTTAGAAAACCAAAGGCTCAGCCTGAGTCCAGTCAAACTCTAGGAGAAGAGCTGCTGCCTTTCTGGTGCTTGCAGCCAAGGCAATTGGGCACCTCTTTTTTCTGGCTGTTTCTCAGAAATCAAAGAGATGCAATTGTTTTTCCTGGAATTCCAGGAGAGGACTTGCAATCACAAGTAGGTGGCAGACCCAGATTATTGCTTACGTGGCACTGAAGCTTGTTTTGCAGGGAGCCATTGGGCAGGTACGGATACATCAGACAGTGCAATCCAGTTTCCACTGAGAACCCCAGCAGCTGCAGAATGTTTATGTGACAACACCTGCAGGCACAGATCAGCAGTGATTTGCAAATGATGTAAGAGCAATGCACAAAAAAACATTCCTTAGCTGGAATAAGTTCCTAAATTCAAGGCAACTGGAATGGTGTGCTGCAGCTGGAAGCACAGCTGGAGGGACAACATGGTCCCAGGCAGCAGAGCCCATCACAATGCAGCAGAGGTACAAGGTGGGCACTGTGTCCTCCCCATTCCAAGGCTGCAGACTGGCTGTGCCAGCTCAGCCAGGACCAGCAGTAGCCCTGGGCGCTGTGCTGCTTGCCCAGGGCTTCCACACAGGCAGCACAGGACCCCTCGTCCCCAGCGCAGCCCAGCGCTGGAGCAGACACCCCAGTGTTGATGGAACACCCAGCAGCAGGCCGTGAGCGGGACATCACTGCCTCTGAAAGCCAACCACTCACCGAAAGCAAATCTGCACTTCTGTATGAAAGAACCTCTGGGTGGAATTTGGGCTTGTGCATTCCAGCTGAAAAATGAAAACAAGCAAGAGAATGACAAAGCTAGCGTAGGAAACAGGCAAGTACCACTGATGGCAACGTTAAGTCAAAGGCAACAATTAATTGACAATTAAAACAAAGACTAGTGTAAAGACGTACCTGATCCAGTCATCAATGCAGGCAGCTATACTGCAGGCTACTCCTATGTATAGAGTTAATGGAACTACTCACATGAGTAAAGTATCCATCACATGTATTTTCTGAATCTAGGTTTACTTATTTACTTAAAATTTCATTTTTACCTCTCCTCTTGTATAGCTGTTCTGGTTCCTTGCCCACACAATATTAAACAACAACTGCTAATGGGCAAGAGATGCCAATAACACATCCTCTTCTAGAAAAAGGTGCAGTACTTGCCTCTTTGAGTCTTTTGATGACATACACCATGTTGTTCCTCTGACCTTTGTAGACATCTGCAAAAGTACCTTCACAGATTCTGTTCTTGTCACTGAAACTGTTTGTGGCATTTGCGATTTCCCTCTGGGTCCACAGGAGACTCCCGCTAGGGAGATCGGCCATCGTCTCCTGCTGAGGAGTAGAAGAGCTGCAAGGCTACACATTTGCAGAAGAAACAAGTTTATCTCATGATAATCCATATGCTTTTTCCTTCTTTCAGTGCCATATTTTCCTTTCCATGTTTTAAGCAATCACTGTGATTGCTGAAAGAAACTGTGAAAGGTACTATGCAATCACTCCTTATGGTGTAAGTAATTCTTGTATGGATGTGTTGGGATGACATAAAACTTTTGCATAGTAGAAGCGACTTGAAATCAGTTACCAATCTGCATTTTCACCTTTCCCAGGAAACAGACTTAGTTTTGTTTAAAAGTCCATATATTTATGTGAAGTCATGTTAGTCTGAGTTACAAAAGATATTAATCTTTATGGTTGGGTTATATATTAAGAACAGCTGGATGAGAATGTCGGGTCCCTCATAATGTAGTTATGCTCTGGTAGAAACTTCCTATCTACTTTTGAAGCATCTGGCACCTGTTGCACAATGATTTGTTGCTTCCAGTATGGTAAGTCCTAATACCAATTATAATTACAGTCCCACTGTAGCCTAATCATGCAGCTTTCACAACCTTAATGTGCAGCCAACTTGAGGAAACAAAGCACTAACTTCTTCTCGAGAAACTCTGAAACTACTGCACTCTGAGTCAATCTTCTCTCCTGGCTGGTACTCCTGGACCATGTTATTGTGGAAAAGTTTAAAGCCTCAGACAAAATACACCAAAGAAAACAGTCCAAGAACAACCACGATGGGACTAAGGCATGCCCACAGATCTGGGAAACACTCTGAGGACAGGACAGATCTAGCTAGACTGTATGGAAGATGAGAGAACTGTGGGGAGGAAGGAACAGGAGACTTCATGCTGAAATAATTAGGAACATGAGGAGAATTTTTCCCACTGTCATGGTTAAACAGTGGAACAGGGGCTCAGAGAGGTGATGGAACCTTTATCCTGGGAGATTTTCAGTTGTCAGCTACACAAGGCTTTGGAGAACATTACTTAAATTCAATACTAGCCCAGTTTTAAGCAGAAACCATATTTTAAGTATAAAAAGAAATGAAAAGAGGTATGTGGTTCTGACTGATCAGTGCTATATACTGTCCTCTCCTGCGATCGCACCAGGAATGTAAGTCCTCTGTAAAATCTACACATGAGAGTCCTTCAAACTCAATTGCTATTTGTGGGTATGTTCTCCCTTCTGAGCTGTGCAGGATGTAATACTGTAAATTTTTCCCTCACTGGTCCTTCACTGGCAAAAAGAGTGATGTAAACCATAAGCAATCTAACTGAAGCATTGGTACTGCATTCAGTCCAAACCCTTTGTAATCGAGGCCAATGTTTTCAGTGCATCAAGGTTTTTGTACAAGTAGAGGGATAAACTTTAACTGAAAAAAGACAGAATGTCATAAAGGCAATTTTCCTTGTTATAGTCAGTGAGTACTAAGGGGATTTACCTTCACACTCGATAAAACAGGAGGACTGGACTGTAGGGAATTCAAAAGGTCCCTCGGAGGAGGTGGTGGAGCAGGGAGGGAATACAAGGCTCCTTCTGAAACAGCACCTGAAACTGAAATAACAGCACTGAAAACGCACCTTATTTTTGTAATAGCACCACCTGTGACTAACTACACAGGTCTAGGAATTATGAAGATCTGGGGAACCTTTTTGAATTTTCTGACCAGGGATAATCTGTGACAAGCTGTCAAACTGTGAAATTCTGTGTGAAGACAGGGAGCTCTCTTCCTGGTTCTTGTTTGCAGCATGACTGTGCAGCCCTCTCAAGTCCTGGCTGGGGACACGGCGCTCCCTGTGCTTGTGCTGTTGCAGATGCTCTCCCCAGTATGTGCCAGAGTTCTCTCCCAGCAGAGGGTCTGCTGAGCCCTGCCCAGCTCTCTGCTGGCCTAGATTTATTGTGCATGAAGAGAGGGACATGGGGCAGGACATGCATGCACTGGTGTAGTCTTGGTATGGAGCCAGGATGGGACCAACGCATTCAGAGACCTGGGAATCATCCTGAGATGCCAGAGGATAGATACAGCCAGCATCTCTCAAGGCCAAGGGGGCTAAAGGAAGGAGGACCAGGAGCTTGTGTGCTAAAGTCAGGAATAAGCAGGAGACAGCAGCGCTAGGAAAACGGCAAACACTTAGCTGTGCCCATCTGGGAGATCAGTGTCGTCACTGTACTAGCCTGACCACAAATGCACGGCAGCGTTGGCTATGCAGTCATGTCACGTCGGAGCAAATTCCGAGTCCTGTACTGTACTTACTGCCTGCTGGAGCTGCTCCCAGGTGTGAGGAGTCCGGGGATGGCAACAAACTTATCTCATTTTCTTTTTCTCTCCTTTTGCCTTCTGTGGGAGGTACAGATTTGATCTGTTTGGGGGGCTCTGGCTCTTCTTTCTCAGGGCTGGTGATGTTAGAGGCTGATGTCCCTTCAAAACAGAGCAAGAGGAAGATGAGGATAACCAGGGAAAATAGAGTCTGACTCTAATCAGTGACCAGAAAATAATCCTAGTCAGGACATCAGGCTTCAAATTAACATCAACATTCAAATGAACATTCAAGCAATTTAGATGGTATTTAAATTGAGACCATACCCATGACATCAACTTCTACTGAAAATTAACAGGAACGGACGGCTTCAAACAAATACCAGCAATGACTATTCAAGAGATGCAGAGTCTCTTACAAGAAGAAATTAGCAATAATAATATATTTATCATTTTCTATATAGCATCCTTCAAGTAATGATCTCAAACTACAAATACCTCCCAGCCTAAGGAAGGCACTGAGTTCTCTGTCAGTTGTCGTGGGACTGAGGGGAAGATGGACAGAACTGTGTTGGGTTTAGTCAGTTAAACATTTTAGGACTATTTTCAATTGTGTGATTTTAATGGCATGACTAGATTCATTCCCTGGAAAAACTTTCATATACAGGACTATTTGTAAGAAAGACTCATACTTTTACTTAGAAACAGAAAAGAACAAACCAAAGACAATCTAGGGAAAACAAAAAAATGGTCAAAGCTCAAAAATTGATATTGATATTTAAGGAAAGTTTAAAGGCTGAATTATCGATTCACTACAGCTCTAACAGATCCTGTGCTGTATACAGCTTGATAAACCTCAGAGTCAGGCCTGAAAAAGCAACTTGAAGTCTGATTAAAAGAAGTACAAAGACACAGTGCAGAGGAACTTAAAACTATGTACAGCTGAGGGGGAATTATTCAGATGAGATTACGCTACAGTTAGCATGGGAAGAAACAAAGTACAAAAGTCCAAGATATTGTGGTATATGAGGTTGTCAAAATCTCCGAAGCAGGTGAATTCTTATTTGTAAATGCATTTAAAACTGAGGTTGAAAAGTAGCCTGGAAATGCCCAGTGTACACCAGGGGTGATATAAGGGCTTTCTACTCCCTGATAACATTTTCCTGGTTGTAGTTCTAAACTTCTGTTTCTATCTGGCACCTTTTATCAGCAATACATTCAACATTTTCTTAAAAATCAAAATTAATGTTTTAGTTTTATACAGAAAAAAGCATAAGCCCAAATATTATTAGATTATGGTTCTTGTCCTGCTGTTCTATCAGCTTTGTATCTTATCTGGTGATCTCAGAATCAAATGAGCCAGGCCTCTGTTTGTATTTGCAATCAGACAAAGCTTTGTGTTCTTTTACTTGTACAAACAAAGGCCAGGGAGTACCTGGAACAAGCAGGAAGCCCAGTGTTTCTCGTGTAATCTGGGCTACCTGTATGAACCATGAGTCAGTGAACTGTGGGAAAGAAGCCAAGCCATGGCACACTCAGGCACTGAGGCTGAAGAGCAGCAGAACATGAAGAGCAATAATGGCAGAACTGGGCACGTTCTGTTTAAGGTTTCTATCTGCTTTCTTCAATGCCACCTATGAATTTAGGTCTGAATGAAACCAGGTCTGAAAACTAAAACTCAGAATACTCAGGTATTTTTGTTACTGTGTCAGAATGCTACAAAATCCCAAATTTTACAGGGTTTTAAAACTAGCTATCAAACAGTCTGCAGTCCTTTAGTCAAAACTGACAGTCCCTGCATTCTGCAGGCAAGTCCCTGTATTCTGGTTTTTCCTCACGTGGTTTAACCCAAAAGTCTCAGAACTTAGAATCACTTCCCTTATTCAACCTACTTTTCAGGGTTTTTCATGACTTTTGCAACTTCCTGCATGTCAGACAAACAGGGCAGCACTGCAGCTGAAGAAGTGACTTAGAAAATATCATTATGGACATTCAGAAGAGGGACTAGAGAGTGCAAGAAACTGTTGAAGGGAGATAGAACTCTTTGGGAAGTAATCTGCCAGCAAAAGATCTCCCTTTGTGCTGTGTCTGATTCCTTTAAGTAGGAATGAATTGAATTATGGTGAGGTAAGGACCACTTAGTTTTCTGAAGTGCCCAACAGAACAAGTAACATATCCTCTGTATCTGCCCAAGAGGGATCACCTGAGGAAGCATATTCAGATACAGAGAAAAAAGCAGAAACAGAAGGTAAAGACTTCAAAGATTTGTCTAAACCTCTAGAAATCACTTCTGCTTATGAGTGACCACACAGTGGAATGCCCGCATTGGGTTAATTCCAGAAAAAAAATTAGCTACTTCCACATGGCAGAACCACCAAATAATCCATACTTTATGCTGCCTACATTAACATGAAGTTTTGTTACATAAAAGACAATCATGTGATTTTTTAAAATATAATTTCATTGTAATTTTGCAATTTGTTGCACTTGAATTGATCTGGGACAAAATTAATATTGATCATCCAGAAGCATTACTAAAACATCATCACAGGATTTCTCTCTTCCACCCTCTTTGAAACCCCCTTTATCAAGCCTTCATGTTGCTTTACACAGTCCATCCTGGCACTCCTTGAGGGGTCCAAGATGGGCACTACAAAGATAGGGCGATGAGCTGCAGGGACCGGTGAGTCCACCTGTGTCACCCTCTTCCCTCTCACCACCAATTTTACCTGAGTGAGCAGAAAATCCCAATCAGTGGAGACATTTTAGAATTTGACACAGGACGTGACGCCTAACCAAAAGGTTCTTCAGCTGGCAAGGGAGATGTCCTACGAGGGTGGTGCTGTGAGGAGCAGCACAGAGCCATGGGAGGAAGGGGCAGCTACTCACAGTCCAGGATGACCTGAGCCGCTCGGTAAAGCTGCAGCCCTTGCAGCAGGTCCAGGAGCTGCTGCACTGTCGCCAGTCTCACTCCCCACCACCACATGAGCTCCCTTGTGATGCTGATCCCTGTCTTTTCCATGCACTTGATCTTCCGTAGCTCTGTTTGATCAGTGATCACATAGGAGGCTGGTGGGAGAGAAGGGATATTTCTGTTCAAAAATTAAAAAAAACAGGCAAGGGCAAGCAGGGCAGGCTAAGGTATGAGAGACAGTTTGCTTTAGCATTTGCATATCTTTAAAAGGAAGGATCACAATAAATTACCCTTGTGGATATGGAGAAAATTCTGTTCCTAAAGTAAGATCTCCCTTTTCTTCTTTCAACTATTCTGGAAAAGTTTTGTTTTATCAGAGATACTTGAAAAGAAGACACACTTACACTTATCAGCATATTTTCCCTGTAATCTTTTTCCTTAATACCTTGTACCAAAGTAAGGTTAGATTAAATTCCTGAGGTGATTCTCCCAAAACAGATGGCAGCAGTCAGTGCAGTGGCTGCACTCTCACCTGCATTCCTAAATCCCTGTGCCATGGTGAGCCCAAGATAACTGAATCATCTGGGTGTTAGTTACACTCAGATAAAGCTGTCAGGGAAATGGAGCTATTTACAGATCCTCTGCCAGAGCTGACCCTATGCAATGTGTCCTGATTCCTGACCATGCTGGTCACCCCGCTGTATTCTCCCCAGCTCACTTACCCATACAAAACCCACCTGCCCTCACGTTGCCCTAGCTCCACCCCACACACCTAGACACAGCCCCAGAACTGGAGTCTTAGAAGGGCTGTGCCTGAAGGAAAAAGGTTGAGGGCTGGAGTGTTCGTGTGGAGACAAAGATCCCTCACTTCTCATCACGGCTGGCTGTGGAAGGACGTCAGAAATACAGCTTTATGCATCGGAAGGTAGGGGAGATGAATCCCACCCTACGTCAGGAAGTTTAACTGGGGTAAGAGCTTATTCAGCACATGGTTAGGGAAGTCATGTCAAATAAAAGAAGGTAGGCACTAAGAAAAGATTCAGGTTAGAATGGTTTGCACTGGGATACAGAAAAAAGAGTAAATAACTCAGGGACTACATTTTCTGTACTTACTGACTGTACACAGCCAGGACCGAGGTAAACAGGGGCAGAAAGTATGAGGGAATATACATGAAGAGAAGGAGGAAAGAAAAAAATAGAACATCTGAGCAGATGTGAGGGACGTTGTGAAAACAGGCAGTGAGAAAGTGGCAGGAGATACAGCGTGACTGGAGAGGGAACTGCGAAAGATTGAGGAGAGTGAAGGGAAGGAGCCTGGCTGCCCGGCAAAAGCCAAGGGACCGCAGAAGTCTGGCATTCCACCTGTGTTTGAAAAACAAAACCAGACTGGTGTCCGGGAATTCCCTGTTTACAGGATGTGCTCTGCCGAGCGCTGGGAAGCGCGGGGACAGCGCGAAGCTCGCCCGAACCTCGCGCGCTTCCAGCACGTCCCGAACGCGCGGCTGTCCCTGTGCCCGCACGGCCCCGCCACCGGCCCGGGGAGCGCCAGCGCCGTCGCCACCCCACCTGCCCCATGCCCCCCTCACCGAATCGCATCCAGTCGTAGTCGCTCAAGCAGTCCATTTTCTGGCAGAAGTCCTCCAGCACCCAGGCGGGCATGCTGTGGATGTACAGCGCCGGGGCCGAGCCCCCTCTGAGGGCGAGGGGCGGCTGCTGCAGGGCCATCGCTCCGCGGCCCTCTCCGGACAGCCCTTCGTCCCCGCCGCGGCCGTCAGCAGCGGCTGCGCATGCTGCGCGCCTGGGCACGGACGGCGGCCACAGCCAGCGACGCTCACCCGCCTCTCCTCTTTTTCCCCAGAGCTTCCTCTTCTCTGAGGGGCTGTCCTCACCGCCCGTCCCAGCCCGGCAGGCGCGCTCGCTGCCGGGAAGGGAGCCCGCGACACTGCAAGCGATCCCGGGCAGGCTCCGAAGCGCTGCTTCCTGCTCCGGCTGACGTCAGGCCTCGGCCCCAGAAGCAAATCAGATTTTCCTTTCCATGACTGGTTATTGCTCCAGCCCGGTTGCCAAATTACGAGTTTCACGTGCCGGAAGCGAGAGGTGTTTTCCCGGGTGTTGCGCACAGCTGGCAAGGCAGACGGTACGGGCCGAGCGGGATGTGTGTGGGTCGGGAGCGGAGCCCGGCAGAGCCGCGTCCCCCGGGCGCTCCGCTGCTGGTTCCTTCACCTGTGTGACCAGAGAGAGGGGGGTGGAAACATGGACCCCCCAACAGCTCCTCCAGCCACGCTCCCCAGCGTGCTGGGGCCGTACCTGTGGGCAGCGAGAGACAGATCTCTCAATGGTTGAGAAAGGAACGGGCACCACCAGAGCAGGCACTGAAAATGCCACCGGTGATGCCGCGCAGGGATCCTCCAGACAGTTTGCCATTACGGCAGCACACAGGAGCTCACTCATTACAATATGTGGTACGGCAGGACATGCAGGGAGTGAGAACCAAAGAACATCAGAAGTGGTCACAGGGCCAGGTCTTGCTTGTCAAAGATTAGGTTTAAAATATGTTCTTAAAGTTAACATTTTTTTCTGATTTTTTTTAAAAAATTTAACCTGATTTTTATAAAAATGTATAATTAATTAGTTTGCAAGTGTAAATGCTACAAATACTTCTGGCAAAAAGGAGAGCCTTCCTGCCATACTTCTGCTGTTAGAGACTGCCAGCAATATCTAAGTGTAACCATCCGTCCTTCTGCTCCTGTTGTTCATATTTAGCCCTAGGTCTAAATTGGTATAAATTGCAGTAACTGCTGTAAGTTTTGACAGCTTTTAATTCACTGTTTTTCTGTACTCTACATATATGTTACAGTACCATTAACTCTTGTTTTCAGTATCAAACTTTCAAACTTGCAGTTTTCTACACTCCTGGCCTCAGAAACCATGAACTTCTTAGGTCCGGTGTGGCAAGGAAAAGCTGAAAAATGCAATATTGTTGTAGCTGTAAGATCAAAGGACAGGAAAAATTAAAACTATCCAAACTGTATTTAAAATATGACAACTCAAAGACTGCCTTGGGATGAGCTGTTTTATCAGTAGTACCAGTTCAATAATAATAGTTGCATTCATGGGGTTTTCCCCTCCCTTTTCCCTGCTTACTGTCCCTCTGACACACACCTAAATGGTTTCATGGGAAGATGATCAGAACATCTCTGAAAGTGATGTAAGATGAGACTGAAATTGTGTTGCAAAGGACTACATAGAAATAGGAAGAAAAGACTTCTTCCCCTTGGGTACTGGAAAAACTTGTGAAACCACTTGAACTATTTACCTCGGGGGGATACAAGGGGAAAGAACACACCTAACTGTGTGCATGGCTTCAGTTCTGCTCTGAATGTCACAGGTAATGCAGGGTCTTACTGGGGAACTGGAATCGACTGAATAGAGACTGGAACCATCCTGTATATTCCTGCTGTTCGGCCTTCCCTTCCCGACGTGGTGTGGGCAGAACTCTGCACTGCTGTGTGCTCTCCCCGAGCCCTTGGACACTGCACGATGTCAGAACCATGTATTTCTCTAGGGTTTCTCCCGTTCAGCTGTGCCCCGCCGCCTCCTGCGCAGCAGGCACAGCGCGCAGCCTGGGGCTGGCCCTGGCCTGCTCTCTCTGCTGCTCCTGCGATGGCCAACTAGGCAACCACCCAGTGCTAATGCAGCTGCCCCAAGTAAATGACGACTTTCACTCATTACTAACCCATCTGAGTAACTACTAAGAGACTGCATTTCCCAATGTTCATGTGTTAGAGCCAGCTGGGGTTTCTCCAATCTTTTATTCTGATCCAAAGGAGCGCTCCAGAACAGAAAAATACACTCTAATAAGAAACACAAGTAATCACAGACCCCACTCAACTCAGAAATACCCAGAACCTGTATGCCACATACAGACTGTTAAACCCAACACCTAATACCAACTACGTTACAGGAAAAGCTGCAGCCAAGCTTTCTGCCAGGGTCTGGCAGGGCTGCCATGCTAACGGCAGTGCACAGCCTCACAGACATCAGGAGGGAGCCTCCTCTCAGGTACGGCCAGGAGCAGAGTACAGCACCCTCCGACCCTCAGGCTCCCCAGGGCACTGACCCATGTCTGCCTCCGAGGCCTGCACGGGCTCACTTTCCCCTCAGAGATCTGTGAGAGGTGGTAAGAGCAGAACTTGCCAGTAGCCCCATTCCTGCCCAGACGCTGCCTGAAGCTGTGCTGATAGCTCACGAGAGCCACAATGCAGCCCTGCAGCAATGGGCTGGGCAGGCTGTACAGCCCGAAGAGCCTGTTTACTGAGCAACCACAACGGCTCTCAGAGTACCACAAGCACACAGGCACTGGGGAGTTACCTGACAGAATTACAGCCAGAAAGCTAGCATGCATTTTCATTTTTATGTCGAAGATCAATTTCTTCAAATATGTACGAAAAACAAGTTTACAAACAGGGAGACACTCCATACTTAAAAAATAGAGATTCTCATTTTCACAGCTGCTCTCAGAATGTACAACTGGAGGGAAAAGTATTCACAGAAATAACCTGCTGTAATCAATCTCCCACCAATCTGCTTCTAACCTGAGCTGCACCACATCTTGCTTGGTGGACAATTCATGTAACACTAAGCTACACTGCTTTGAACTCTCTGAGTGCATTCATTCAAGAAGAGCACATTCCACTGAGATGTGGGGGAACAGAATACAGGCAAAGAAATGTTATTTCTGTTCCTCCAGCCTACCACTAAGCACGGCCCTGTTTGTGAGCTGGCTGTGTGAGCAAATACAGCTCCCATTGGTCCTGAGAAGACACAGGCAGCTCAAGAGGCTCATGCTCCCTGAAAAGGCCTCCTACTACGACCTGGACTCCAGCACTGCGAGGGGAAAAGACAGAACTTAAAGCATCTACCTCCTGTGAACCCTGTACGGGCTGCTGGGGAAGCAGCTGCAGGGGACAAGGGTGTCCCAAAACTAGGATCTGGTCTGTGTGGCTGAGATCAGCCAGGCAAGAATCCTATGATAAAGGCAAATAAGGCATTTGAGGTATGATGAGAGTAAAAACATGTCAGACCTAGAGTGGATACGACATGGCTTTGTATGTGGAAAGGTAAGAGGCAGAATAACCTCGAAGCATTTACACATCATCTTTCCACCAACGTAATGTTTGTCAGACCCTCAGGCGGTGCTGGAAACCCCCATGTACAAATCCCCCAAGCTCTGTGACCCACAGGCACATTGAGGCTACATGTGAAAGGGAAATTCCATCAAAACAAATAACGCAAACAAAACCGATGACACAACCATTAGTCTGGGCTAAATTAATCCTTGGTGTAATTCGCTTCCTAATACAATGAAAGTTACTTTGTATGAATATTTTCCATATAGCTGTCCTGATCTTACCCTACGGTTTGCAATACATGCAATGAAGAAATGAACTAAACCATCAGAACCCGGCGTGCCTCCAGGTGCTGTTCAGTCTTTGGGATTTGACTTACTATCACCAATGTTACTGAGTTTACGTTTCAAAACTTTAAACGGAGCCATCAGTTCTTGGCGTGTTTCCTGGCGACTCTCGCGGCCCAGACTCAGTGGTTTGCTACTGAGGAGTCTGAAGTGAGTAATCGTGTTATTCCACAATTTTGTTCCTCACTGCTTCGTTCCTCTCCAGAGAAAGCCGCTGAAGATCCTTCCAAATATCAGGATGATCCTCCAGCTCTTCATATAACGACTGAACAATGTCCAGTTTCCTGTAGTCCATTGGGCTGACCAGACTGCGCACAACCTGCAGACATCTCTCCTTCAGGGTAAACACTGCAGTTAAACACAAACACAATACAACATAACCTTGTCACGAGGGCTCTCAGCTGCCGCTCCAATGCCGATGATGCTGCTCTGAGCATGTGGACAGAGCGCAGCCCGCAGCAATGACCCACAACAGGCTGGGCTCTCCAGACAGGAGACAGATATGGTTCCTGCCATGGGGCACCTACAAAAACCCCTCAGAGACCCCTTTAAAGGAGAGATCTGCCATTAGCTCTATCCGACACAGCAGCTCTACCTAGAACCCCTTACCATCTCTTCCAGTGTCTGAGCAGGTTTAATTTAATGAGGATATATCTCACTAATCCTAGCAGGTCCAAAGACACACCAAGTTCAGAGTGTCCTAGGGCACATGCGGTCCTGTCCCTTACCTGGCAGTGTGATGTCAGCTTTGGTCACATTGGGGGCCGCCACGAACAGCTCCTGCTGGTTGACGAGCAGCCCGTCGTTGGTCCCTGCATCGCGGAACAGCCAGAGGTGCCCTGGCAGGGAACAAGGTGGGAATGCACCAATTATGGCACTTTTTAATGAGTGGCTCTGAGGGGCATCTGCTCACAAGGGACCAAGCTACTCTCCAGCTCAGCACCCTGTGCACAGGCCATTACCATGGCCCCAGTCACTGGTATGAATGGGGAAGGGAAAGGAAAAAGGGGAAAAAGAGAGGAAAAAAAGAAAGAAAAAGAAAAAGAAAAGGGTAAAAGGAAATGGGAAAAGGAGAGGGGGAAAAGAAAAGAAAGAGGAAGAGCAAAGGGAATGGAGAGAGAAAAAGGAAAAATGAAGGGAAAGGTAAAAGTGGAAGAAGGAAAAAGGGAAGAGAAAGGAAGAAAGAGAGAGGGGAAGGCAAAAGGTAAATTCCACCGCCACCATCTCACCCACTCGGGCCCCGCGACCCCCAAGCCTGTCCCGTTCCGCCGCACTCACCCCGGTAGCTGCGCATGATGCGCCCGCTGCGCGGCTGCAGGACCGGGTAGCAGCGCGGCCGGCCCTCGAAGTCCAACCAGATGGGCAGCACGCAGCGGGGGCTGTGATTGTTGAAGACGACCTCAGAGAGCTCCCGCGTCTTGACAGAGCGCAGGACAGGCCCAGGCCCAGGCCCAGGC
>VWPU01020985.1:0-10393 GCA_013398955.1 Callaeas wilsoni
CTGCTGGTGTCCAGAATTCCTTCTGATGTCATGATGTCCAGATTCAATACCAACAATCTTTTTTCTGCAGAAGTACAAGAACCTTACCTATGATCAGCAAGGTTTCTTCCAGAAAAGTGCACTGAATCACCGCAATATGCTTTCTTGATAACTGATTCTGCAGATTTTATTTGTAAGTCAATGAGGAGCCCAAGTTTTGTTTAATTGCTGCATTTTTATTTATATTAATTCAATGCATTTTAAAGGCTACTGTGGTTGGAATTAAAAAAAGGTTGTTATACTATGGAACATTTCTCCTTTAGGCTGACAAAAAGAATCTGTCTCTTAACCTGATGGCAATGAAAGACAGTGAATTAATCACTGCTTGAGGAAACCAATTTATTTAGTCACTGTGTCATGGTTATTTATTACTTATGAGCACATGCTGTTAGTTCAATTAAACACAAAAACCTGAAGTTCTCTTACAGCCTTCTCGCCTTCTCAACTTTTAAAAACACACAACAAACAAGAAAAGAATCACATGAATCTGCAATGCTAAGGCTGAACCCTTTAAGTTTATTGTGCTTCTCTTGTTTCAATTAAACTTTGTTTACTAAACTTCTGCAGCTAAAGTATGGGGATTATTAATCTTATTCAGTAGCTAAAGATATTGGTAGAGAGAGGACAAAAAGAAGAAATTAATAGTAAGACAAAGTATTGATTGCAACATTTTACCAAAAAAAATACAGGGAGTGGCAAAGAGCAAATATTTTCTCCCACCTGCTTACAAAGGAGTAAGAAATGAAAAATCCTAATTTTTGTATATGTGCATGTATGTAGTTTAGAATGTTAGTAGTAAATGTATCTGCCATTTCACAGTATAATCACAGATACATAAAACCAGCCATAATCAGTTTGGTACTCCCTTTCCTCCTGCTCTTTGTTTCCTACATGTTCTTTGTTTAGGACATGATGAGAGCAGAAAACAGAATTTTTGTTCTGATGAGAGGATTCTCTGTTCTTTGCTTAATGTTACAATTAAGTTGGGAAGACTTTCCTACTATAATATAAATATAAAAGGTAAAGTAAATAATATAAATATGAAACCTACTGCTCTGAGGACAAATTGGCATTTGGAGATCTGCTTAGTAAGTACCATTGCTGAAGTAACAATAAATTAAAGTTACTCTACCCAAAACCATTTTAGAAGATTGAAGAGATAGTCTGAATCACAATTCCAGCTAGGGTTACACATCAGCTGTGTCAAACATTGCCTACTGATTCCTGACCCTGATTCCAGTTTGCAATGACAAGCATCTATTATATCCCAACAGATTTAGGGAGTGCCATTCATTACAGGCCCTTACTTCAGGTGAGTTCACCATGTTCTCACTTTGGGTAGATTAATTCCTTTTGTACAGTTGATATTTAATGAAAAATACTGGCAACACTACCTTTCTTCTGCAGCAAGTGGAGGCATAATTGGAGGCATAATTAGAGGCTCAGGGGCTCGCTGTTCTCACCTTTTTTTTTTTGGTTTGGCTTCCCAACACAAATTATAGTGTTAATTTAGGTGGCAGTGAAGTAATTTTTTCTTTTTTAAATGGTCCACTCAAAACTGTTTCAGGAATTCACATCTTTGACACGGAATTCTTTTCATGAGACAATAAAAATCTTAGTTAACTTCATTCTCAGTACTTAGAGAGCCGATGTGTTTATTAAAACATCCCAAATCAGAAAAAGTACAAGGAACAGGATTCACCAGGCTGGACTCCACCCAGAAAAACAGGAAGCGATGCCTGCAGAGCCTCATTACCCATGCTAAGGGCACAAGATTCACCAACCAGAGATTTAGTAAAACCGTCATCTACTAATCCCTGTACCAGTTTATTTCACCAATGAGAGTAACTTTCTTATGACAAATATCACTAATCCAAGACATATATGGAGGCACTCTCCATGAAAATTGAAAACACAGAGATTTTCTCAGTGTGCTCTCCTGCAAAGCGGATATTACTTTTGCATTTTTGAAAACAATATGCAGATTAGTTAGTGAAACAAGCGAGGAAACTCTAGTATTATGTGATCTAGTGCCAATATTTGGTAAGAAGAGATATTTGAATGGTCTAAATTCTACCTAATCTTGATTCCTAATTCTTTCTAATATTGGTTCTAGCTCTTCCGAGGTATCCACACGATGTAAAAAAGTCAGGCTCAGTAATTTAAAGGAAATTTATATTGCCTAAATAGAGTCCTACTACAGTAAGTGCTGCCTCTTTTAACTTCCTTGGAACAGTATCAACAGCTCTTCAGCATTTCAGTACAAAGATAAATTCCATAAGAAACCTTTTTCTTTAAACTACTCTTTTTTTACACATTTTAAAGAAGGTAATATATTAATAGAATTGTTTAGATCCACTAAGTGTTTAAAAGGTTTAGTAGAAATTGAGGATAGAAAAGATATTACCTACCTTTACGGTGGCAGGAGGTGCCTTCAGTTAATTTTCCAATACTGCGTCTACTCTAGTTCCAGTATACCTCTATGTCAATGCACTGAAGAGGCCTGCAAAGCAAGTTGGAGAAGAAATCAAACAATGCATCTCAATTTTGCTTGAGATATAGACCAAATGGCTTCCTAAAATGATAGTTTAAGGAGTGCAATATTTGTAGCAAAGCAATCTTACACCCTGCAGTGATACGGGAACTGGTGCAGTAAAAGAAACAGAGGACTAAAGCAGAAGCAGTGGGATACACAGTGTAACTGGGAAATGCTCTGTATAGAAAATCCCCCTTTATGAAGAAAAAAATGCTACAGTTGCTAAATCTTGATGAAGTGCAACCTACCTGCCCCCAGTTCCAGCAATCTAGGTTATTGCATCCTAGGTCTGAAGAGCCACACTTTGACTGAAGTAACCAGCCCTTCCACTCGTCTCATGACAGCAAGAGCATCACTTCGTCCTTCAACTTTTCAACTTTTTACCAAAGTACACAGATAATAAAGTTTCTTTGCTCCTGCACTGTATTTGCCTAAATTGCAAGTCATTTCCCTTTACTATTCTGCTCCCATTCACTTTATTATGTAGGGAAAAGTACTGCTTACAAGTTGTTTATACAGTTTGGGCTCTGCTCTTAGTACATTTCTCTTTGAAACAAACATTGTTAAAACAACACAGCCCCCTAGTGTGGATGTAATCCAAAAGTTTAATTCACATACAATTATGAGGCACTAACTTTCACCAGACTACACATAGTAACAGTTACACAGACTTCAATGAAAAACCTCTAACCAAAAAACGACAACAATGAAAATCCAAAACCATACACACAGAAAATCTGCATCAGCCAATAATCAAGAATATAGATCTAATAAAAATTTAATAGCTAAAATAGTTTACATTTGTAGCAGTTCAGCTAATATTTTTGAGTGAAGATCTACACACTTTCCAAAAGACGGACTTAAACCATGGACCTTAATTCTGATGCCTTATATCTTAAGGACTGGAAGAATGTGGGGTATCACTTACATAATATAATCCAGCACCATTTTGAGCAGCTGGATTTTCACTACTCATTCTGTTGTGCCAACACAGCAAATTCAATCAGAACGGTGCCCTAGGTTAGAAGCAGATGGGCAGGATCCCTTGCGTGAATTAGTTTCCTGATGTGATTCTGTACATATCCACATAAACACTAGCCGCAAAACAGCAGGGAGGGGACCAGGAGACAGCCTGGGAATAAGCAACCTAACCAAACAGCATTCATGTTCAGCTTAAATGTCTTTCCCAGTACTCTGTTTCCGCCTGCCTTTAAGGCTAGCGTTAACATGCTTAGACCAAACACACTTTTCTAGTCATGTCTCATGTCCTATGCTCCTCTGGTGACCTTAGAAGACTTTATCTGCATCTGCTCCACTCCCAATAGAGATGCCTTCAATACAGTTCTGCAGAATGGCACACAGTATTCCAGTGACATAAAGCTGAGGATTCTTAAGTAAAGTAGAATTGACTGGGGTCTGGAAACACAAGATTGGATGCAAGACTTTAGGTTAGACAATTCATGATGTAACATTTTCATCTAGAACAAGTTTGCAGGACCATTAGATACAAAAGACAAAAATTCAATTTTGAGACTGACAATAATCAATGATCCCATGGACAAATGTTACGTTTTTCACACTGCTTAAAAAAATGATGATACAGTGAATGAACAAATGAACATGTTCCATTCTCTGATTATTTTTGGTTTGGGATTTCTTTTCATGTTATTATTGTGCTGTAACCATGCAATAAACATGTAATATTTAGATTTAAATTTCTGGGATCTTTCCTTACCTGACTAGAGAGTCAGGTTGATTAAGTGATATGTGGCTAACCCTTCCTACAAGCAGTAGATTTTTGCCACCTTTTATGTATTCTGTTTACATATTTCAGTATTAATGCTAAAAAAGGCCCATGAAACATGAAATTTCATCCTCTCCCCCACAAAATCAAGTATTTTAACATCTATATTTGGCCAAATAAGGTGAACAAACTTTTTTTCTTCTCTACATATGTTGCAGATTGACTTAGCAATAAAAATGAAGGTTTACACTACTGGGACTAAATTGCGGGACTTTATAATCAGTTTTTAATTTGGTGCCTATGCTCCTAAAGTTATGCTGTTCTTATGTTTCTAGATCAATTAACCACCTCATCTCCCTTCCTGACTAAAGGACTTATTTCACAATTAATCTTCAACTATCTTCTGTGAAAAGGGCATATTTACCAGCGTCAGTGATCTCATAAAGCTAAATCAGTGCTTATAATTTTAAGATAGGCACATAAAATGCCATGTAATAATTTACTGTGCACTCATGCACATAAAGCCTTTCTTCAGCTGCTGTTTTCAGAGAATGCTTTAGCCGCAGAAGAAAAAAAAAGTAACTTTAGTTACAGTAACTGCTTTTGTAAAGTAATATTTAAAAAACAATAGTAATAACCAAAAACTGTTTACAGTCTTTAAAGCTCTGACATTGTATGGGATCAGCTGGTGAAAAGGTGTTTTGTCCCACTACAAGGTTTCCCTGAGGTGGCCGCTGTTTTTGAAAGTGTGCTCCTTTAAATGCAGACAAGGCTGCAGTAAGGTGCTCTCCAGCTGACTCCTTTGGCAAGGCTCAATGCAGTACTGAACTGCTCATGCTTCATGAGGCATTTCAACAGTATCCAGTCAGAACTGCAGCATCCTACATCACCTACACAGATTATCTCACTCCCTATTTTTTCAAATACACTTAGAAACAACCTGTAGTTATCAGCGATCAAAATTTCATTTACTACAATTAACAACTACAGAAATTTCAAACAGCAAAGAACATATATTTTAACATAGCTTAAAAAAAAAGTTATGGTACCGAGTCTCTCAGGCAAAATACTTTTGAGAGCAAATACTATATTGAAAAGAGCATTACAAGGGGAATTAATTCTTTTCTGAGGAAATACTTGTGATTCGCCTTCCAAAACTGGCATCTTGAAATCTATTTATTATTCTCTATGAAATCACCATAACAGCAAAGCCTCCAAACAGAGATAAATACTTTTGGCTCTCTGTGGAGTCATACCTTTTTATTTCTCTAGAACGCTGTATTGGGTCTGATCAAGGTACAGCTCACAGCCCTGACAGTGCTGTGCTTTGCATTGGTAGCTGGATGGGTGCTGATAACAGGGCAGTGTTTTGGCTACTGCCGGGCAGCACTGCCCCTCTGATGTTCCTTCCCCCATCGAAGAGGATGGGGGTGGCCAAGATCCTGGGAGGGGATACAGCCAGGCCAGCTGACCCAAATTAGCCAAAGGGATATTCCATACCGTGTGACGTCAGCTCAGATATAAAAGCTAAGGGAGAGAGGAGGAAGGGGAGACACTCGTGTGTTTTCATTGACTGTCCTCCGGAACAACCGTTACGCGTGCTGAGGCCCTGCTTCCCGGGAGGTGTCCGGACATCGCTGCCCATGGGAAGTAGAGATTGATCCTTTATTTTTCCTCTTTCACTCTCGCGCGCAGACCTTGCTTTGCTTTTTGCTTCGCTTTTTGCTTCATACTGTAATAAAACTGCCTTATCTCACCCTACTGGCCATGCTCCAGCTTATTCTCCCCTGTCCCGGCAGGAGAGGGGACTGATAGAGCGACTGAGTGGGCACTTGGCACCTAGCCAGGGTCAACCCGCTACAAACGCACACAATCAACCCTCCTCCTCCTCAAGAAAGCACCGTGCACTATCTATAAGGACAAGACAAAATTCATTAGAAAGTATTTTTGTTGCAGTCCAAAATACAATCAATTTTTCATGCTGACCAACACCCAGTGTATAATATTTGTTTCCTGACAAAATGGTTGACCAGTAACACTATTTTAATGTTTCATAAATAATTCAATATATTTTACATACAAATTGCCTCTTCCTCCAAATGAAATTATAGATTTATTTTTTCAAGGAAAATTCAGACATATTTAAAAGTGAAAAACAAAACAGCTGTATAATAAATATTTTAAATACACTGGATTTTTTTATATCTTCAGTGATACAAATCAATGCAAGAACGCATGTAATTTAGCTGATCTGTTTTTAACCTAAGTAACAGTACAATATCCTAAAAATGAATTAGCACTTGTGTAACCAATCACATTAAGTACCTCATATGATTTTTTTTTATTTTTGTAAACAGTTTAATTGAATTTTCTTGGAATACTTCTCATCTTTTAATTTTGAATTTAATTAGGCTGTAATTACAAATCTTCTCTGTCATATGCATAGTAAACCTGTTTCATCTCTGTCACACTACATGCTAAAGTTAGCATTTGCAACTTCTTGATACAGAGCTTGAAATAATAACCTTTAACAGTTCAACATGCTACAAAATGAACTTTTTAAGGATGACCTGGGAGACCAGTAGGAACATAAAAAATGCCATACACCTCCAGAAAGCAGTCAGTAGAAGGCAACTACATTCTAGTTTATCGATACTTCCAGTAGTATTTTTCTGTTGCCAAACAACTGAAACTGTTGCTTTGCGACATCACTGAAAAAACTTCATACACGTGGCTTCTTCTGGTGACACAGTAAATGCCCTTGCAAGCGAGCTTTTGCACTTCCACAACAGGCAAGGTGAGGCATTTGGTGCCTTAATGATCTGCAGCACTAAAACGTATCTTTGAAATCTAACACAGCTCCACCAGCCTATGACTTTGTGTAAGGGAAGACAGCACATCTAAGTTTTGCCAGCTGTCTTTCTCTGATTACTTCTTTAGTTTCTCTGGACTCAAATAAAACACATGTTCACCAAACAGCTAAATGAAATTGACCAAAGACAACACCCACAGATCCTGAGACAGTAAAGTTACCTTTAGAATTGTGTGTATATATTTTAACTCACACCCTCCACTTGCTAAAAAAAAAAAAAAAAAATTGAGAAAATGTTGATGCTGTGGATAACACTACAGTCAGCTACACTTTACCTAGGTCACTGACACCACTTAGTGAATGCACACTGTAATCGTCTCAGCTGTATTTAATGAAGGTTTTAGTTTATTATCAAATTTACACTGCACTAACATTTTACAATACTGTTGATTCTAGAGGAAATCAATCATACTTAAGAAATATACAAGAAGCTTGCTATAGGAATGGGTTTAAAAGGAAACAGGAAAAAAGAAAGGGAATAAAGAGAAAGAAGAAAAGGGATAAAAAGAAAATTATAAACCTTAAAATAATTCAAGACAATATCTGATTACAGTTTGCAGTAGTATTACAAAATAGCGTGGAGAATTTATCTCTGCTACAGTTGCAAAGTATGTAATTGGCTTTCTAAGTAACAACAAAGGAAAATTAATGAATAAAAATACATAATACATCATTTTACTTAACAAAGACTACAATTGTAAACTTCCTACCTTTCTAGAAAAAAATTGATGTCTGCATGTGTAAACAAACACACAAGTATTTTAATATGCTTTGATTAGCAGCCAGATATAAAACCAGTACTAATTCTAAAAAAATTAAAACAATTGTAATTGTAGTAAGATATTATAGCATGAAAATTAATTCTAAAATTCAATTTATTTATAAAGGAATATGTTGAAGAGGATAAAAATAGAATTTATATTTTAAAACCTCATAAATAAATAAAATGCCTTTTCTAAAAAACCATACTGAAATTTGTTGTGGTGAATGAACCAACCACAAGAATAACCAGGGGGCCACAAAGCCCAGAAAAAGATGTCTGGTGGGCTGGTTCCAAAGAGTAAAACCCCTCTCTGTGAGGATGGCTTCTCTCATTGAATTCCTGTGACCTGATGCAGGCTCGGTCTGTCTGATTCACAGCGGACAGACACCCCTTGTATCTCCTAAGGAGAGGTAACCAGATCTGTCCTGCCCTTCCCCTCTTCCTATAGGTCACTGCTATGACATCCCCGCCCCCTTCCCTGTAACTCTTTAAAGCCCACTCAGGCTACTATCTTGCCCTCGTCGTTTCCGGTCCCCTTCGAAGGAGTACTACAATAAACCCTTGGAATACTGGCTGAAGAAGCCACCTCGCTCATTTGTTTCTGGTCACGCAGGGGCTATCTATAAGCTCCAGGCGCGCTAGGCTACGTGCCCTCCACTGCACGGGCTGGGAAGCCAGTCAGCGAGGCACCGAGGTGCCACAGGGTGCTCTCCCTTTGTGTTGGGCACGCCTGGACAAGGTGCAGCTATCTTAGCCTGGCCAGCGTGCCGGCGTACGAATATAGAAATTAGGTGGATTTTCTTATTTCAGGGGGCATAAAATGACTACATCATTTGAATGTTAAAAGTTCAAGGTCTTCTGAACTGTTTGACTTGCTAAATATTATGCCAAATATTCAAAAGAAAAGCTTTACAGTTAGGAAGAAACTGCTTTCTTCAGTTACAATACGAAAGATAAGAGTGGAGAAAAGTGACAAAAGTACATGATAGTGTAAAAAACTCTGCTCTGTCTCTTTCAAGCACTTTCATAACTCTGAAAACAACACATTCAACTGTGTGTTTGAAAGGTAAAAATCCTTCCCTTTAGGAACTCAAATTTTAAAAAATTGAGTATGCTTTTAAACAAATAATAACATTTTAGTTAGAATACCTACATCATGATGAGATGGGCCCCCCAAGAAGAATTAAGCAGTCTCAAATCCCTTCCAACCGTAACCAGTCTATGATTCTAAGTTTCTACAATAACCTATCTGGAAGGCACCAGCTCTATATATGGTGTGACTCTTTGAGGAGGTGACCCAGCACAAGGACACCTCATCTGAGGGAAGCATCAACCTCTGTGCATGTCATGGAAGCAGCACACTAAAGGCAACAAAACCACTGAAACCACAGGTCAGGATACACAACACAGTCTGAATGAGGAATGTCACACCCAACCCAAACATACTGTAACACTGAAGAAAACAGACATCACCTTCTTCAAAACAAATAGTGAAAATGAAATCTGAACAGTCTCAGGGCTGTTTTATTACATCACCAGCCTTCATCAGAGCCTTAATAGCTCTGGCCCTCATCTCGAGTTCCAGAAGCTCCAGCTGTTGTGCTGATGGCTGAACATCTTCTGATGGAGAAACAGCTAAGGTTGCTGGCTTGGGCTCCTTCGGGCTGGACTCTGCCAGCCCCAGTATCTCATTCACACTCTTCTCAATGTCCTTCTGAAGGTCATCTATCTGACCGGCTCCACTTCTGACAGTGGTCTCTTGCACATCTGGGCCATCCTCTTCATTGCATGGGCCTTCTATGTCACTATCATATGCATCTGCATTTATGCTGAGGACATCACTATCTTCTCCCTTGCCTGTAACACAAACATAACTATCACAGAGTTGCCTAACCAACTGTTTTTACCTCAACTTACAAAACCACTTCTGCTTAAAGTGTTACTCTGCAAATTAAGAGAGCGAAAAAAGTCTGTAAGACAACCAATTCCTTGTCTTTTTCTCCTTCAACTTTTAAAGTTAATTTATAGAAGTGTTGACGCATTTTTATGCCAATCTAAAAGAACATGCAGTATAGCAAAGCAGCAGTACCAGAAAAATTTCTTCCCTCCTATGAAGTTACATGACCTATTTTCCTAAAAAAAGTCATAAAATTTTATATTAAAGAAAGCTTTGTGCAGTGCAAAACTGATCTTTGTTTATCTCTTGAATAAACCTAATTTTCAGAATGTACCTTCAAAAATTACACTCGACTATGTTATGTATTTTAAGAGGAGTGGGACTACAGTGAGGCACAACACTAAAAATTAACAGAAACTACTTATAGTGCAACTACTCAGAATTTATCACTAGTCTTCCAGATGTACTTAACTCTGATGCAAAAACATGGAGGAATTTATGACTCTGGTTTTTAATTGTGGCTGTGTAGGGGTTTGAGTTCT
>VWPU01020986.1:0-15798 GCA_013398955.1 Callaeas wilsoni
GGCGGCAGCGGCGGCGGCCCCGCAGGTGGGGGCGCGCCGTGGGGGCCGCCCCGGGGAGCCAGCGGCCCACGTGGGGGAAAGAAGTTTCTCCTTCCCTCCCCTTGCCGTCGGTACCGGCGGGGGTGAAAGAAAAGCACCAGCCACGGTTCTGAAAGGCGGCCGAGGCTGGGTGAAACCGGCCCCGTTCCGCGGAGGGCATCATCCACCGCGGCTCCGGTGGGCGCCGCGGCCAAGCAGAGCAAGGTGCCACACACCGTGGGTGAGAGCGATACATCGCTCCAGGCTCGGGACGGCGAGATGCTACCTCCCCACGCCACAAAACTGCCTCTGTGTCGAGTCCGCAGCGCGGGAGCGAAAGCCACCCCTGAAAGGTGAAAGCTAAAAGGTGGTAAAGTATTGACAACATAAGTAACTGCGAGACAGACATGGCTTTTTCCCATCATGCACTTGGAAAAAAGTAACCCAACTAGCCAAACTTGAAAGCAACAAGTTTGTACAAGCTGCGAGATAAGAGAAAAATTAAGCTTCTTTATTGATAAAATGCATAGTGTTTGAATAGGCCGTGTCTAAAGGGAAAGTTGCATCATCGACCAAAGAAAACATGAATTACTGCATAGACAGGTACATAAACGAAATGTTTAGGGCAACAACTTTAAAACAACCGACAACAAAACAGCAATGAAAACAATACAAACATGAGGCAGCAGCAGCAAAAGTAGGTGAGTGAGAAGGCTAATACAGGTTCTGTAACACACAAAATAGTATGGCCTCTGAACACAGAAAGGTCAAATCATTACATCTATAAAAAGAAAATTTGGCACTACACATATATTACTTGTTCTTAAAGAAGAGGAATACATCAAGACTAGGTAAAGAATTGCGTTGATGTTTACTAAAATAAGCGCAAACAGCATATAGGGCACGCAGGAGAAAGAAAATGGTAACAGGCAGAAATGTATGAAATATCATATTCTGCAGTGCATAAAATAGATTATAATCTCAGAAGCAAAGAAATGCAAGGCTGGAAAATGAATACACTGTTACATAATACTATTATTCAAAGCAGAGCAAGTGGAGGTGGCATATGTATGAAACATGAAAAGTTGTACCTATGTTGTGTGTCTTGAAAAGGGTTACTAAGATCATTACTGAGACTGCTGAAAAGGAAAAATAAAAACCAAAACCCAAAACCAAAGAAACATGTTTCACAAAGAGAAACAAGGGAAAATGTAGATGACATCTTCTGTAACATATGATCAAGGAGTAACTGTCTAATGGGTTGTTTGTTTAGAAACCAATCTTTTTTCAACAAGATAGAGTATCAATCAGTCCCTCTTAAAAAAGAAATATATATAGATATTTCCCAATACATTTGAATACGTGGAGGAAAACTGTGTTAACTAATTGAATTTGAACTTTGTGGGCACAATGGAAAACATCAATGTATTATTTTTTCAACCTTTTCAGAAAAGCCTGATAAAGTAAACTTCAGCAATAAGCAAGACTGACCACTAAAGAAGAAAATCATGAAGGATGTGAGAGTTTCAGCTGGCAGTATGCTGCCTGCAGCATGATGAAGGAAAAGGACACTGAAGATAATTTAAGAGATGCAGAGCTGATTAGAATAGAGCAAATATGATCTGGAACAAGACTTGGGACTAAAATACCACCTTATAAAAATGATTACCAGATACGACAATAACAAAAACAAATAACAACAAAAGATTAAAATCTTCTAAAATAAGTTTTGCTTTGGTGTTCACAAATCATGCTGTTCACAAATCATGCTGTTCATGGTAAAAAAAAACCAACCAAACAATGTTTGGATTAAAACAAAGTGATTAATCTAAAAAGCAGAGACGGTGAATTAAAGGAGCAGGGAGATAACAATCTGATAATACAGGAGCACAGAAGGCCTAATAATGATATTATTACGCACACTAACCAAACACTGACAAACAAATATTCTGTTAATTATATAATCATGCATATGCTTCCTATGCTTGAGATAAATGATTATGGAAAAGAACTCTCTTCTTGAAATTCCATATATGCACTAAACCTTATAAACTCCCTACCACATGGATTAATCTAATTCCCATACACCATTTATGCCTGGTAAAGTATTTACTACAGACTTGGAAAGCTGAGCGTGGAACCCTTGCTTTGACTAGAAAGCACGAATTACTGAAGGCTGCTACGTCTTGACAGATAGACAACAATCAGATATCTCTTATCAATACCGAACTACTTGGAAATAATTCAAGATACAGATATCTGATTTTCATTTGACCTATTCCAATTTGCAATTCACTGTGTCAACTTTGATATTAAAATGTTCAGCTAGAATAAAGATATTTATAATAAAAACATATATAAAGAACAGAAGATGAATAGATATTGTCATGGATACATATGCAGGCAATCATTTAAACATGTGGCAATAGTAACATCACATTTTTCATAGCTTCTAGTCAACATACAGCAGGCAAATATATGCTTAATAAAGGTTCTTAATCCTTAATAAAGTTGTTGCACTGTTTTTATTATATATAAATGCATTTTGCCGCAGCTTATGTTGAAATAAGACAAATATTTTAAAAGTTGGGCTGCATATTTTCAACCCCATGGTGAATTAACTCTCGAGCAGCAGTCTCAGTAGCTGCAAAGCAAAACAAATTCTCCAGTATGGCATGCTGCCTCAGTGCCTCCTAAGGTCTCTATTCCAATATTTTCTTGTTCAAAATAAATTAGGAAATACGGGCCCAAATCTTGAGGCTTGGCTCTTGTGCAATGCAAACAGAAATGACCTGGCAGCAGAGCAAAACCAGCATGGCTGTGTATTCTCTTTTATCAGATTTCTTTGAGGAGGTCAGGCCGATTGGCTTTTACACATAGGTACTTCTGACAGTGCTGCAGCCCTTCGGGCAACCCGTAAGCACCAGCCCGTGCTGGAGGTGATGCAGAGCTGTGCAGCAGCAGTGGGACTGCTGGGAAGGTCCCTTTGGTGGGGACTTGAATGCATTTCCCCACTGGAAGGTGTGATGGGTGCACATCTGTGGGTAATGAATGGTAACTGCTGCACAGCAAGGCAAGGACAGTACCATTCTGTGGCTTTCTGAAGGTAAATATCTGTGGCCGGAAGGTGGGTGACTCCCCGGAGGGCTTGTGCCTGCTTGCCACGTGGGTGAGACAGAAGTGTGGGTGAAGGGGAAGGATGCACCCCACAGTCCTTTCCCACGCGTACCTGTGGAAACCTCAGCACATCACCGCTGTTGTGTCAATGCAGTCCCTCAGCCCTACAGGTTTTGCGCCCCGGACTGCAGTTGTTTTTCGGTCTCCTCAGACTAACTTCCCCTTCGCTTTGCCCCGAACAACAATAGTTGCCTGACACCGCTCAAATGCTTCAACCAACCTGACTGCGGCAATCTCAATTTACATACGACCCAAGAATCCGATGCGCACCAATGTGAATCACAGCATTCTGTGACATCCCCCACGCTGAACTCAAAAGTTACATACCAACCTAGATTTTTTTGACTGCAACCTGCCCCAGCCTGGATAGGATGCCTGTCAAAAAGCAAAAGTGCTATGAAATGAAATTCATAGCACTGAAAGGCATCGCACACAAGCTGTCGTCCCCTCTCACATTTTGCATGAGCAATTTCTGCTCGTTTGTGTTCTCTCACACACCATGTCCTGAAACAGTTACGTAAAATGAATATTTAACTTACAATAGTCAGCTGTATTGAACTGCACTTAATTGGTTATTAAGTGAAGTAAATTATCCTTACCATATTTGTCAGAGGTGAAAAACCTACATATATGGCTACATGTAGTGCATTCATTAGTTTACAGACCCCAAGGCCCCTGGGAAGTATCAGATAGCTACACAGTGTCCCATGGTGCAGCGTTTTTTAGCTGTATGTCTCAGCTAGCTTGCAGATATGTAAAATCATATACAAATAGACATCTCCCTATTGATTGCCTCTGTGACGAGGCTCGTTTACTCCTGCAAATATTATCTGCAATGTACTTCAATCACGGAATCTTTTTTTAAAACAGAGTTGAATAAGAATATGCAAAATGTGATTTTGGATAAAACAAGTTACTTTTCATCAAACTACTGCACCATTTTGTGCAAGTAATTTCATAGCTGTATGTCTATTTTGACTAAGATGCCTGTGCAACTGAAGTAAATACATACTTCTGCAGATGTGGCCCAAACAGTTATTTCAGTTCACCCCTTGGTGAGTCATGGAGAGGCAAAACTCTGGAAGAAAATTATGGAGTAAAATCCAACAAATCTGTTTGGCATGATGTAGTGAAGGGTGAACAAGAGCACTAATGAGAATAGTGAGTCTTTCACCCTTGGTTGCCACAAGAAATCTTAGCTGTTTAAAATTGTAATAGAGAGGTGCCCACTTTCCCATAAAAGATCACAGCAATCAATATTAATGGTTAATCACATAAATCTTACTCTGTAGTTGCACAGTCTCTTGCCTGCTATGTGGACAAACTGAGTTCACTTTTTGCTGTCTATAGCAGGACATCAACTCCCACAAACACTATCTATATGTTATTCAATATAAACCAGTAGGTTTTATGACTGTGGACTTCAGAACCACTTCAAATAAAAAGCTTCAACTTTAAAAAAAAGCATTTTGAAGACCATATTCTCTTCCATCCTTAACATTAGACTAGGACCTTGATGAGTCATGCTCATAATTTCCATGTGGCAACTATAGCCAACTACTTCCACAAAAAAGAACAAATAAAAAAATGCAATAGAGCTTTATATAATAATGTTTTATGCAACTAGGCAGCTGGAAGAAAGGAGGAAAGTTGGCATCTTAGGATCAGCCGAGTTTCCCATGTCATAAATGTATGTTCAGCAGGTCATTAATTTCACAGCTTTCTCCCCAGAGGTATAATTTTTAGGTCTTTCATGTGAAGATGTTTAATGTGAGACACTGAGAGATGAAAAAAGAGTGGCTCCTGTTAAAGCCCTCGTCATCACAGCACTAGATAACTTCTAGGCATGAGATGGGCATATAATTGTTACCTAAAAGAGTCAGTTGATAAGTGGTTATTTTAGGGATGTGTCTGAATAGAAACTCTATTAATTTAACAGTATGTAAATCATGATCCCTGGACATAGAAAGCCATAGTTCCTGTTATTTTTACTTGTTAAAAGGAAAGTTACACCAAGTTATCTCCAAAGTGTTTTTCAATGTTGTTTGCAATTTTTTGACTGGTTCTGCTTTTTTTTCCTTTTTGTGACTCATTTTCCCTCACTTCCAACCACTTTGCTTCTATCTCAGTTAGTATGCTTTTACGAACATTTGATCCAGCAGTTCTAGGTAAGGATGAATTTCACACAGCCCAAGCAAAGCCGCACATTACGGTAGAAAAAACATCTGAACCATTGCACCTAGCCCTACAGAGGATTATTCAAGTATTATTATCTAGAGCTTAGATGTTCGTGCTGTTGAGTTCAAACCGCAGTGAGTTCTTACACAGGAATTCTTCATCAACAGGAGAATCATCTCTGTCATTGACCTGATAGTACAAATAAAAATCTACTGACACAAACTGAAAACATGGAAGAGTTTTAAGTTGAAGGAAATGGTTAGAACTGATTGATGAATTGAACTATGTCAAACTTTCATTATGAAACGCAAAACCACATGAAATGTCCTGTTTCCAGTTTCATTATTAACTCAGAGCTCTGCACAGGTTCTGCTACACTTTTTCTAAGGTTCAAAACCTTTTAAGTCAAACTGTGCGTCTAATTACGGCCAAACTTGACAGGAGTCAATATTCACTGTACATAAAATACATGCAAAATGTGTGGTTTTGGTGTAAAACAAATTGAAAGTTGGTGGTTTTGGCCAAATTAGCATTTTCTTCTAGGGCTCCTTCCAATCTCAAACTCAGATGATTCCACCGTAACAAAGATGAAATGAGTGAGTTTTTCACAGTTCTTTTCAGGAGCAATTAGCTGTTAATATTCACAGCTCTTTTAAGGAACAAGATACCTGTTAATATTAGCAGGTGCTAACTAAAAAACGTTTAGCCTATGCAGTGTCACTAAGATAAAAGTCATTTATACAAGTATGCTTAGTTTAATGCAAACAACATAAAGCAAAACCAAATAACTTCAAAATGTTACTCCAAGCACCCCGTAAATGTTATAAATACTTGTTCTGGTTTCAGGTTGGTGGAGGGGGGAAGGGAAGGAGGGAAATTAACAAAAATGTGTTCAAGTATTTGATGTATTTATTTGCTTAAAGCAACTATGTTTCTAGATTTCCTGCTAAGTGGCTACAATGGAAACAAACTGAGATGGAGAGCAGCAGTTGGGAACCCACTAGAATACAGCATTTTTAGGGCAAAATTAGGTTAATATTTATGATAGTAATTTGTACTCATGAAAGCACTTGAAGGAAATGCCTTAACAGGTGTGTGAAAGTTAGTTCCTCTGTTAAATACAAAAATTTGTGGGGAAAGATCTCTTCTCTGTAATTTGCTTCTGGCAGGTTATACTACACACTCCTTCCTGTATTAGATTTTTCCTTCACAAATGTTGGTAAAACGCTCATGAGAAGTTTTGGAATAATCTGCTCATGAAAGATGCAGTACATTCTCCCAACACATTTTTCCTTTATAGGTATACTGATGGAAAACCTCTCTGCACTACATCTGCAAATGTGCCACTTGCAAAGTGGATGGGGCCGGGTGAAGAAATGCTCCAAATTATTGCAGTCATAGAAAAATAATGTCAAAATCAACTTACTCCCATATTTTTCAAACACGGGACACCTTCAAATAAAAGAATTGCTCGATACGCTGCTGTGGATGAACTGTACAGAAACGCATCTCGCATCTAAGCCCGTGTTTAAAACTCTTCTAGATATTTTTGTGTAAAAAGAAAAAGAAAACATTTTCATACCTTCATTTGCTTAATACCAAGTGGTCATTGCTGTGGGCATATCACAAAGCGTTATTGTCTTTTTTGCTTGATTTAGTTCTGTAAAAATCTTTCCATGACCAAAAGAAGTATTGCGCTCAGTCCATACCGAACTTTTTAATAAAAAGCAGTAAAGCAATCTACTTCACTGTCAAATGATTGAAAGAAATTTAATTAATGCCTTTGGAGGGAACGCCTATATAAGTATCACAATCACAAGAATGTGCGTATATGCATTTATGAATACATATGCCCAGCCGCAGTCTACCCTGTTGCTTTAATGTCATAACACTGTAGTCCATGAGCAGCTGAAGGCAAAAATGAACTCCTATAATTTAAAATATCGTGCTGACACAATTTTAAGGTCAAATTACATTCTGTAGTTCATTAGAAGATTAAATGCTGGCTTCTTTACAGGACACTTCAGCCCTCGAAAAAGCAGGCAGTATAGAAATGCTTACAGACAAACAAATTAAAAATAGTAAGTTATAAACAGGGGAAAATAAGTTTATGCCACACCAACAAAACCAAAAAGAAACAAAAAACCCCAAAACCAAAAAGCAAAAAACACAAAGAAGCATGAAAAGCAGTATGCTATGTTAGATGTTTATCTATACATAAGAGACAGGTGTCACAAAAACAAAACAAAAAAATCACGAAGCTAAAGAGAAACTTTAACTCACCAGTTTCCATCTGTTATATCTGAATTCATGCATAATTGATTATCCATGACTGGTAAGTTCTTTTTTTTCACTAGCCTAACACAGTTTTCTAAACATTATGTGTTAAATCACCACCAAAGTAAAGGGTGTTTGAGAAACCGTAAGGGCAGAATAAAAATTTTTTAATGAAAAATAACATGTCAGTTAATAATAGAGCTGACCTATGTTTAAGAGAGAAATTTTAATCATGTGCATATTAAATATTAATAACCTATTCTGTTATTGTTATAATAAGGTTAAGTAAGCTTCTCCATGCTTAAGGAAAGAGAAAAAGTAGGAATATATAACAGTGAAAAAAAGCGCTGAGAAGCAGAGACATAAGGAAAATGTGTCAACAATAAACAAGAGGAAATGAGAAAGAAGGAAAAGATGAAGGTGGAAACTAATCTCTATGTGTCATTATGACTGCCAGAGTACTGGCAAAGCAGCAGCATCCTTTTATTTCAATTTTAATCATTTCTGAATTTTAATACCCTGCTCCTTTTGTAATTCTCCTGGCATTCCCTATATGCATCCATCCCAGCCAAAACACCAGTGTAAATTAAATGGCACGCAACCACACCACTATGTAGTTCTCCCAGTAGAACCAATTGAGTGACCAAAAAGCAGAGAAGGTATGACTACTTTGTATCCCCACAGACTACTGACCAATTAAGTGACTTAATGTTCTTCAATTCCTTTAATTTTGAAAAGAAGGGCAGTGGTTAGGTAACCCAGCAATATAGAGCCATTAAAAAAAAATAAAGCGAGCCAGTAGTAATACAATAATCAGTGACCATCAGGGCCTGGAAAAATGAGTTTGCTCTCACTGGCACTAAGGAGCATCACATGATTATTTAATTACAGCTCTAATTTTTGTCTCGTGGATGGCAACATATCAACAATTAATAGGGCAAATAGAGGAGACTGCATTTTTAAAGAGACAGAACCTATATGAAATAGTGCTTGGTAATGCAATTTATCAGACAGTATAATGCTTCTTACGGCATATCTGTCATCCTGCCAAACATATAAAGAAATTCTGCTGGTTCAATTCTCTTGCATGGTATCTATAAAATTCTTCTGGAATGCTTAGAAAACAATAACTACACCTATGAGTATCCTAATTGTCATTTTAAGCAGCAGTGCAGAAGTCGGTTACTTGTAGGGCTTGCAGCCCAAGTAAAGTAATGGAATCACATGTTTCAAATACAAACATGCTATGAAATTGTCTTAAACAGATTATAATAAAATTCATCAGGAATGGTGAAAACGATTATGGTATTCAGTGAGTCAAGTGAAGAAAACAAGAAAAAGAACGTCAATAAAATACGGTCAATGGGACAGAGATTGATTTTGACTGATTGACTTTACTGTGAGATTTTCTTACAAAGCATACTGAAACTAGGGGCTCAAAACCTGTATCGTACCGTTCCTGCACAGGACTGCCAGATAAGCAATGAAAAACAAGACCCAAAAGAAGATGTATGATACATATTATCGATTGAAAAGCTCTGCTTTAAAACAGTTGGATGCGGTTTCCCTTGTGCCTCTTCCTGCAATGACGGCAGTGCGGAACCTAGGAACTGTGGGAAGTTCACTATGTCAAGAAGCACTATCCACAAGTAGGGAAATCTGGAAATGTATCAAAAGAAAAACTAATTTTATGCACCTTTTTGCAAAGATACTCACTTTTCCACAGCAATGGGTGGATCAAGCTACGAACCCCATAAATTTATATCATCCAGTGTATGTTTCAGACAATAGTCAATATCTGACATAGCAAAAGCAAGCTCCAACTTTCCTCTCAGCAATAAACTGTACCTGTGAAAAACCTACCAAACTACTCTTAGAAATTTTTTTAATCCTACTTCTCAATATAAAAATTAAACATGGTTTTTCATTTGATATTCTAAAATCTACCCTTTGAACAAGCAAAGAAAAGCTGAGTTTGGGCCCTTGCACAGAAAAAGACCCCACTGCTAAACAGCAGTTCAAGTATTATTGAAAAAATTGTGACTAGAGAAGCAGTACTATTACAATAAATACTCCATTCCTCCCCAAAATTGTGTCAAATTAAGCTGTTTTCATTGAAGTCATGAACATTCTGGATTGGAGATCTTAATCTATAATCTTAAAAAGAAAACTGGCAAGCAAGAGCTTGTATGTAAAAGTAAATATCATTCTTTTTATGCACTGGTTACTATACAGATAACATGTCTCACAAAGACTGTAATTAAATGTCTAGTGCAGAAGTAACACTAAAAAGCATACAGTATTATTACATTACAATGAATCCTTAGAAGCTAAAACTGTCATTTTTAAGTTTTAAGATGCCTTTAATTATTCTTGAGACTTCTTACATTTATCAAGGAAGCCCACCTATGATGAAAAGTGCTAATGATTTAAAATCTTTCTAATACTGCTCTCCACAAAAATATTAATTTAATCTTTGATTATAAACATTTTAAAACTCAGTCTGGAATTCCTCTCCACTTTATTTTTTGCCTTTGGTCCTTCTGAGAGCCTGCATGCGTGCACGCTCTCTCCCACTCTCTTTCTCCTCCTCTCTTTTCTGTCTTTTATTTAATGTAGTAGAAGTAGGAATATAGGGTGTGTATGATATTTAGAACTTTCCTCCTTTTCATTGAAAATGTTTTTAACTACCTATCTATTATGACCAGACACACATTCTAAGTGCAGTTACAGAAAAGGAAGTACCTTTATCGTACCTTTGCTTGTGGGTTTGAGTTCAGAGCAGCAATTCTTGGCACTTCTGCTGAAAATGTTTTCCACTCTACGACTGATTTACAAATATAAAGAATTGCTCGGTCCCTCAGTGTTCTATGAAACACGTATATTACTAATTTTATAGCTGGGTAAATAAACCAGGAGCATACTAAGGCCGCATTTATAAAAGGATAGTGTGCTGCAGCTTCCTTTTCTTTCATATGAAGTTGTGTGCTGAGCATTTTCAAAATCAGGGTTACAGAACTAAGGATGGCAAACATGGAATGGACAGTTATTAACCCAAAATCACACATTTTTTTCAGGGCTGAAACCAGAACCAGGAGTCCAGACAACATAAAAGATTACGAGACAGTCCTCCAAGTATATGTGATCTGAGTGCATCACCACTTCATCTAGTGAGCAGCAAGTGTAACGACCCACAAATGATTGCTGCTGGCCAAATAAATCCTGTCAGAGCAGGATCCTGGGAAGATGAGATTCACTTGAGGTTTAAAGCACCTCCCTCATCTCCTCAGGTCATATCATGTCATAATGCGCCACGGGAAAGAGATAGAGCAGATAGTCGCTGGAAGTTACGTAAGGCCAACACAGCTGGCAGACGTGGCCCATCCTGATGTTCTGCACCCAGGTGCAGCTGGGGTGACCGAGGCCCATCTGCAGGCCAGCAGACTCCTCTGCCTCCCTGACCCGCAGTTCACAGCAGCGAAGCACAAGCTGGCGAGAGCCAACTCTTGTGAACCTACGGCTGTACAGAAGTGTCGCCAGCAATGCTTTACAGCAGCTCAGACACAGCAGCTAGCCTACACTCCGGGGAAAGCAAGTCGCACTGTCTCAATCCCAGTATACACAAATGCAGAGTGTTTCACAGGGAAATCAATCTCCAAAGAGATTGCTGCGTGTTGGTGTTCTAAATAAATAGCTAAAAGGTGGACCTTGGCACTAATACTCAGTGTTAGTGCATCCCTCAGCCCGTCTGAACACCTAACACTGATCCTCTACAAGAACGGTGAAAACTAAGCTCTGCAGTGACACACCAGTGTGCATGGGAGCAAAGTCAGGCTCAGCAAGTTTAAAAGGAAATATTTAGAATTCAGACAGTGCCTGAGGTATGTTACTATACTCTACTACTGTACTCTACTATTACTATGCCATTCCTGATACACTGCACCAGATAAAACAGATTAAGAGTAGATTACAACTGGTAGAGGGCACAAGGACCAGATCAGAACATATGTACAAGATCAGTGCTGGCAAGCCTCCTCAAAATTAATCTCTATCAAGACTTAAACCTACTGAGAGCAATGCTGTGCAGAAACCATCAGAGAGTTGACATTTACAAAGCAATAGAATGGATACCCATTATGTAATGAAGTGTTGGGGACAACTATGGTAAACTTAGATGCCACAGGACGGCAAATGTTCGAAAACACCAGCATTTTTGATGGGAACATCATGGTATGTCCTCTTGGAAGTAACGGTTGGAAGTTGCGGTCAGAGCTGTTGAGAGTTCATGATACCACAGCCAGGGGAGCTGACCAGCAAGCCAACTTAGTGTTAAGTACAATACTTCCAGAATCTGAGGAAGAAATGAACCTCTCAGGTAAAAGTTATTAATGGAATCTTTAAACAGAGAATTTAGAGAAGCATTTTGCAAATTGTGGGTTATTCTGACTGCAGTTATCTTCAGTTCAAACACCAGCTACTTGGACTCATTAGTCCAAGATTAAAGGTAACATCAACAGGGCTTTCTGACATCAACTTTATAAAGTTGCAAAATTTCCCTATAACAGGCAGTAAGAACTGTAAGTTACTCTTTAACCATCAAACTGTTTTACTTCTTTCTTTTTTTTCTTTTTTTTTTTTTTAGAATCAGTAGCAACTTTGTGACAACTAAAGTTTAAAAAATGCACTTGATTGCATAGTGACAGATTTGCAGAACATTTTTCATCACACACACATATGTGCTTTCAGTTATTAATAAAATGCTTCTGCCCTTAATCTGCCATTGCCTGAATATACAATTTCAGTGTCTTGGATAGACAAATACTGTTAAGGAATTCTGTTTTCCCTGTTTGAGATGCAATTCAGTTACAGCAAGTAAAACTGAATACTATGTCTTTAAAACTGGCTTCGGCTTGCCACAGAAAGGAATAGCGAATCACTTTTCTATTAAGTTCCTCTTAGGGTGGAATGATAACAAAACTTTCTTCTCTTCCTCACCCCCCCTTCCTTTTTCCCTTGTTTTAAACAAGGAAGAGCCAGCTGCCCTGGGTAACACCACAGGTAGATATTAAAATGGAGACAGCCATTATTTACTGGCGACAGGAATATAAATACAGGCACTAACCTATAAACTGATGTTTACTTCAGGAAAGTAAGTCATATTTTTCCCTCTGATTGCAATGCTGTCAGTTTAATGCAGCGTAAATAAACAGTAGGTGCATGATAGCTTTAAGTAGAAAGTGTTCATTCCACCAGAGGAGCAGATTACTGAAGCCTGATGCCTATAACGGCAAAAACAGAACTTCCATTTCACCTGGCTAAGAGACTTGTGGCTTTTCTATTAAATTAATTTGTCAGAATTCTATGAAAAATATTATGCACTCAAAGAACTTTACCAAAAACATTCATTTTTGCAGCCCTCAACTTGAACCATTTGAAAAAACAAAAGCCAATCACTCCTCTGTAATTTCATCATCCCATCGCTCTAAATGAAAGCTTTATATAATCAACCTAATATAACAGAAAATAGAATGATATATAGAATTGCCTATACTTTGAGTTATTTTGTTCTTATAAATATATTCCCTGACTGAAAGTAAAAAATTCCCCTTTGGAAAAAGCAATGATGTCTGAGAAGATTGTATATACACTCTACATCTATTAACATAAATTATAAGAAAGTAAAATGTTCCAGATGTGTTTAAACTGTTGTAGAAGGAAAGTTTGTGGCTTCACTGGATATATATAAAATATATCTAGAGAGAGCAATGGCAGTTATATACAAGAAAGCAATAAAATGCTTCACTAGAGTCTATGTTAAAATACCATAGTTCCTAGAAATATGACTAAAACATTTCAGAAGTCATATTTCCACCGCTTTTAATTCAGAAAGCTACTTTAATGTATTTTTTTATATATTACAAACTATTTTATTAATAATCTCCTTAATTTTTTTTTGTTCAAATACAACTGGAAACTTAAGGAATTACTTCAAATTCTTCTGACAATACTCAGATTTAAAAAAAAATAGATGACATTAAAAGGTGACAATACTTTGAAAAATCAAGTAGTTGATCCATTTAAAAGATTTGGTGGGCTTTTTTGTTGGCCTTTTTTTAAAGAAGAACACCAGGCTTCAGCTGGTTATCTTCTAAATGGCAGTTGCACACATATAAACCCCTCTCTATCCCAAACCTGTAACGCGGGAGAAACCCCTCTAAGGAGGTTTTAGTGCTGCAGGGGTGGATGTGCCCACGTCCCCAGCAGGGCTGACCGTGGTGCTTGGTGCCTGTGGGATGCTGGCAGGGCTGCGGGCAGCGCTGCCTTGGGAAGCAGGGCCACCGAGGGCAGGTGCTGCTCCGCTGACCTGCTGGGCCTACGCTGCAAACCAAAGGGGTGCCCTGCTCGCCTACAAGCCGGGGCTGGCGCGGCAGCCTCTCTGTGCTTCTGATGCTGCCAAAGCAGCATGTCCCATCAGTGAGTTAACAGATCGACTCTGCTTCACGCTGCTTTCTTGGGAGCACAGCAGCAGGTTAGCATTCACACGAGTCGCTAAGATAGCAGGAGAGGGGAAACTGTGAGAGTTACTTTGCTATTTAAAGTATCGAGAACAAAGAATATAAAAAGGAAATGGCCAGTTTTTCAAAATTCATGCACAAAAAGCATTTCATTTAAATATTTTTTTGTTCCAGTAAACTATTTTGCATACAAAGGACTTATTTATTACATATTTGAACTTGTGGGAAAAAGGGAAGGAATGCACTGATTCCTGAAATAACTCCACAGCCTTTTTGGAGGCTTTGCTCTTCTGTGCTCTTGTTCTACTCTGAACAGTTTTATTACAGGGACAGAGGAATTCCTTGGAGTCAGTTGTTTCTTTTCCACTAGCTGTACTGAAGAGTGGGCATACATAGCACACTAGCCAAGGATTTTAATTTCTCTTCTATTGCCTTATTATGTGTGTGCACTATCTGTTCCGACGCATGATTATATGTGAACATGTTGCATTTTCTTCCTGCTCATTTTTTTACTTACTCTATGTTATTTCACATTTTCTTGCAAAACCATTGCTTCGACTTGAAAAGCAAGGTAATACCAATAAAAATCTCATATAGAAAGTGAATTAGAAAATGAGTGTGTGTATGTATAAACATATTAAAGAGCATATAGGAGTACGGGACTGGAAAGAGCACTCTCAAATTCCACAAATAGTGCTGAAGAATAATTAGAAGATAGAAATTGCAGAGAACATCCTATATTCATGTCTATACACTCTACGCTTACAGTTTCAAGTTGTTTTTGAATAGTGCGCCTGATTTGACACATTTCTATCTGGTGATTGTGTTAAATGCTTGAAGAGATAGTGAAATATCCAAGCATTCCTTGTGCTAACTACAGCTGAAATTTTACACTTATTGTAACCTTTCCTAACAATGTGAGAAAAACAGAGTAAATATATTAAATTTGTTTCACAACAGATGCTTAGGTTGTTAATATTTAAGATGCCTATTCATGCTATTCCTGTCTGCACATTTGTCAAAAATGTAAGCTTGAATGCTAATGTTTGCCAGCAGACTACAGCAGACAAATATATGAATGCACTGTACCAAAATAATATAAACGAGAAATAAGGGGCCGCTGCTAACTCCCACCCAAGCCGCACGGACCAGAATGAGAGGGCACCTCCAGATCACACGCCCTGGAGTCTCTGCATCTGAATTTGTGAATTATTTTCGCAGAAGCGCTGCGTTCATTTGCACGGACTGAAAACAGCGGAAAGATTTCCTCAGTTTAAACTCATTTCAGCTTAGGAGCTGGTGCAAAGTGTTTCAGAAAACTTAGATTGTAGCGAAGTTTCTCTCGCAGTCAGAAAAAGCTGGAGACTGGCAGAGGGAAACTCCGGGTCGGGCAGGTGCCTGTCAGGAGCGCTCCCCCCGGCAGCCGGCGGAGACGGCGACAAAGGGGCGAGGGTTTAGCAAAACCTCGGGTGGCGGGTTCGGAGACGGAGCGGAAAAATCAAAAATAAAATCCTGGAGCACAGAGACGAGTTCCTGGCACTGCTCCCCGTGGCAGCGGCAGCGCCGGGTCGTGCCGCGGGCGGGGGGGACGTGCCACCCACCGCCACGGGCGCGCCCCCGGCTGGGCCAGCCG
>VWPU01020987.1:0-17519 GCA_013398955.1 Callaeas wilsoni
TCCGCGGCGCTGCGCGGCGGTGGGGCAGCTCCCGCCCCGGCGCTGGGGACCGGGCGGCGACCCTGAGCGACCTCCTGCAGAGCTCGGTGGAGGCCGGGGAGCCGGGCGCGGCGGCGGCGAGGCGGGAGCGGCGCTGCCCCCGGGAGGGCACGGTGCTGCTCTTCCCCGGGCAGGGCAGCCAGTTCGTGGGGATGTGCCGCGGGCTGCAGCGGTACCCCGGCGTGCAGGACATGTACCGCCTGGCCGAGAAGGTGCTGGGCTACGACCTGCTCTCCCTGTGCCTGGAGGGGCCGCGGGACGCGCTGGACCGCACCCAGCACTGCCAGCCCGCCGTGTTCGTCGCCTCCCTGGCCGCCGTGGAGAAGCTCAACCACCTGCAGCCTGAAGTGAGGGGGCGCGGGGGCCGGGCCGGGGGTCGGGGCGGCGGCGCCTCGGGCCTGCCCCGCGGTGCGGCTGAGGCGCCGCTCGGCTCTGTGTGCCCGCAGGTGGTGGAGCGCTGCGTGGCGGCCGCCGGCTACAGCGTGGGGGAGTTCGCGGCGCTGGTCTTCGCTGGAGCCCTGGGCTTTGCCGAAGGTGCCTGGGGGACGTGCGGAACGCCCTGCTAGGATCTCCCAGCCCGGGCCCGCGCTGTTTCCAAAGCATTGCGTGTTATCACTGTGTCCCTCCCGCTTTTTATTTTTAATCAGAGGAGAAATTTTACTTTCTACTTCCACTGTTCATTTTAACATGTGTAATACGGCATTAAAAGCATTGACGTTTCACGAGAGTGAACAACTGCCCTTTCTTGCGCGCAGGTGCCCGCGCTCGCATTTACGCAGCATCTCTGTTTCTCTCCGTAGCGCTGTACGCGGTGAAAGTGCGCGCCGAAGCCATGCAAAAGGCGTCGGAAGCTGTCCCCAGTGGAATGCTCTCGGTTGTCGGTCGGCGAGAGGCAAATTACAAATTTGCCTGCCTGGAAGCCCGTAAACACTGTGAATCGCTGGGTATAGAGAACCCCGTGTGCACAGTTTCAAACTATTTGTTTCCAGACAGCAGAGTCATTGCAGGACACTTACAGGTATTGCTTCAGAGTAACTATTCCTTCAGTTGAACTGAGCATTTCACTTTTTAAAAACTTTTACTTTGCACTTCTGTGTGGATGTTATGTACGACCTTAGTTTGTCCAGACAAAAGTATTTGATCTGTAGGGGGATTTTTTCCAGCATGCGTTCAGTTGTTGGGTAGGGAAAGGAATCCCTTTATCACAGTAAGTCTGATGAGGTGATTCTTGTGGGGTGACTGAGAAAACCTTTGTTGTGCAAGACTCACTTCTCTCTCTCTTTTATAGGCTTTGGAGTTTTTGCAGGAGAATGCCCGAAAATATTATTTTAAACGTACAAAAATGCTTCCAGTCAGTGGGGCTTTTCATACCAGACTTATGGAACCAGCAGTAGAGCCACTGGCTGAAGTCCTAAAATCAATTGAAATTCAGAAACCACTGCTCTGTGTATATTCCAATGTTGATGGCAAAAAGTACATGCACTCAAAGCACATTCAGAAGCTGTTAGTGAAGCAGGTGGTGTCACCCGTTCTGTGGGAGCAGACCATGCACTCAGTGTACGAAAGAAAGCAAGGAACAGAATTCCCTTACACGTATGAAGTGGGGCCCGGGAATCAACTAGGAGCCATTCTCAAACAATGTAATTTAAAGGCCTGGAAACAATATAAACATGTAGATGCTCTGGAAGATGAGGAAGCAGCGGAGATTTAAATAACGTTTTGAGGAAAATCCACACAACTTGGTTTTTTCTGATTTAAAACTTTGTGCTCCCAAAAGAGGAAGTCTTAAACATTCATGGCTTCTCATGATGTAAAGAGTGCTAAATGCATAATTGCAATGAACATTTTCATTTGAGTTCCTCAGGTGTGGAAAGAGGAGAGCAAAGTTTGGCTCTTCCATCTGTGTGTGGACTGCAGAGCTGTCAACAAACAGGCCAAGTAGCGTTGTCTGGCCTCAATCCTGCTTGGTTTTTTCTGTTTCTTTGTTTGTTTTTTGGGTTTTTTTGGGGGAGTTTTTTGGGTGTGGATTCAGGTTCCAGTTGGTAGCCTTGGCTGTTGGGTGCAGGGCTCTTCTGCAGGAATGGTGGGGTTGTTGGCTCCAAGTTGTAGAGGGCTCAGCTCTGGGCTTGAGGGTGCATTTAGAGGAGCAATTTGCTGGGACAATTTTCAGTGTGTTGATGTTCCTGTTTCCTAACTCAACTGACTTGTAGGGTGTTCATCTATGTAAAGTTCTCTTATTTTGTGTCCTCATTACCAGGTGGCAGCTGAGTGAGGCAGACGATGTTACTAGAAAAATTATTTTATTAAGGTTAAACTATAAATAAACTTTGAAGCTTTTCTTGCTATCTTTAATGCTTTGGGGTGCATCATTATTGGTTCTGTCCACATGTGGATGGAAGTGACGGTCCCTCCAATTGTCCAATGCCACATTGGTTGTGCTAAGTTACACAAGAAACGTTCACTGGGAAAAAAGGCTTAACAAAAATATTATGTACATTTCCTGACAGCAGGAAATGATGAGCTGGAGAGCAGCAGATTGTCCTGAACCCTCCTCGAAAGAGCTTCCCATTTCCCAGTTTGTATTTTTTGTTTTGGTTTTCTAATCCTGTATTTAACAGATATATAGAAAAAATTTAGGATATATTACTTAAATCGAATGACTGCCAGCATTTTCAATAATGTATTATGAAATGCAGGACAACTTCCAATTACAGTACCAATCATTCTGTAATTTCACATTTATGAAAGGGAGAGCAAATTAAAAACACTGACATTTATTATCACTGCTAAGTGGACTGTGTTATTAAACAGTTCTTTTGTGGACTGCAGCTGGCAGCTGTGCCTGCCCTTACAGTACAAATTCCACTTTGAGCATGTGTAAACATTAAAAGTTAGTAAAACACTGAAGAATTTGTCAGCTTCACCATTGGACTGCTAGAGGCTGATCATGATGGATTGGAACAACTGTAAAGAAAATTATTTCAGTGAAGGTTCCTATATTACAGGTAAGGTGTTAATTATTCAGAAAAGCAAAGTCTTCAGTTACAATTATTGGTTAGAATATTGCAACTAAATCCCATTCATATTGTTAAACACTGGACTGGGCTGTGTTACAAGTTTCTGACCACATCTTTTAAGACCAAGCAACGTTGATGACTTTCAAACCAGCTTTTGTGACAGTTGAAACTGAGCATGGTATGTTGGGTGGCACTAATTTTAGCGCTTTAAAATTCCTGGACTTTAATTATTTAACCTTTCTGAGGAAATGCTGGAGACATGTTGTCTATTTGTAGTGTTCTTGCCATAATTTTTTTCCTTTTTTGTTCCCCCTCATTTCACTTTGTTGTACACTTTGCTTGGAATTAAAGCTCTTTGGGAAATCCATGTCAGAAATGTCTTGTTTGCAAACCATTAGATAACCTTTGCACTTTTGGCAGCTGCAGAAGGCTGAAGGGAAATTGTATCCTAAGAGCATTCCAATCTTGTGGGTCTTGTTTAATTAGTGGGAAGAAGGACCCATCACCCCTGTTGAGTGTTTGCTTTTCTTCTGTGCAGTGGTTGAGCTGAGGCTGCTCCTCAGTGAACTTTGCGTCTCCAAAACCGGAAGCTAGAGGGAATCGTGCTCTTGTGCTGATGTTGCAATTTCTAGGAGCAGAAAAAGTGTGGTGGAGGTCTTTGCACCTCTGTAAGGAGAGCGTTCAGGGCTTGATTTTGTGTGGTGCCCGTCAGCACAACCTCACCTCGCACGCGCTGTAACATTGCCTTTGGCTGCGCAGAGGGTGCCCAAGTGATTAATAATCGGGATCTCGGAGCATTTCTTTAACGTGTTTGCTCATCTATCCCCTCTGCCTCTGGAAGCTGAATGTTTGAGATGTGAGAAACCAGCATGGCTCCTTCGCCTATGAACAAGCAGAAACAGGATGTGGAAGAAGATCAAGTGCCGTAAATGCTGTCACGTATGAGGAAGTGTGCAGTGAAAAAAACAGAATGAACGTTCGGTCTCCTGAGTCAGACTGTGGGGCTGTGACTAAAGGATTAACTAACTGTGCTCCACAGGTGAAAGAGGAGCCTGGCACTGACTGCTCCCTGGTACTCCAGTTAGTCCTGACTGGTGTGGCTTTGCATGCTGTTGGCTTTCACTTGTTTCTTTGCTGGGGTTGAATTTTGTATTCCTTGAGACTATGTTTTGCTCCATACCTGCTGGATGATGAAATTCCCCTCTCTTGTGATTCAAAGCCTTACATTATGGATTACAAGAGTGGGGAAAAGAAGAGTAACCCCACACAGCTCTTGGATGAAATAGGCAGTGAAGGGTCTCCTGTTCATCATTGCTCCCCTGTGCATAAAGGTTATCTAGAAATAACTGTTTGGTAGTGTTAAACTGATTCAGCTGGGAAGGGTCAATTTTTTCATAGCTGCTACTTTTATTACACATGCATAGTTTGTTTATTAGACTCTCCTGATGTTAAATTTTACCCTTTACTAAATAATAACTTTAACATATTTTTCAATCACATTGCTATCGTGGAGCTGAACGGTGCAGTCAATTCACTGATAAAACTTTGGTCTGTTTTTTTGGCTATATGGGCCAACTTCTGGCCTGTGTGTGACTACAGTTCCAAGTGTGCTAGCTGTGCTTTTCTAGCAAAAACTTGCCTACCTGCTGCTGAAGGGCACATCAGCTTGAGAGCGTTTTGGAAAAATGTGACACTGGAATATGTGCTACTGCTGCTGCTGCTTGAATTTCTGGGGTGTGCTGGAGCCATCACCGTTTCCATTCCTTCTTTGCATGCTTTCCTTTTGCTCTGCATTTCAGGTAGTTCAAAGATATTTCAAAGTCCTTTGCATGAAATGGTCAAATCAAATAGTCTAGTGGAGCTTCATTTTTCTTTTTCCCAGAAACATTTTTTTGAGATGGGCAGTGAGGATCATAATGGGATTTAGGCGCCATTCATTAGAGGAAGCATGTTCCTCAGCATACCTAAATTTGGCTTGATTTGGCATTTGTCTTCAGTAAACAGGGATTTAAATTCCTTGTCTGATTTAAAGCAGAGACTTGAACTTGAAACTCCAACTTCTCTGATGAGTGCTTCGATCACAAATTCATTGAATATTGTGTTTTCCTGTTTCAAAAATACACTAAGGGTAGGAGTTGCTTGTCTGGGCAAGAAGCAGGCATCCCCTGTGCTGAGGGGAATACCCAAACCACAGAGATGCACTTTCGTTTTCTCTCACTGAGAGTCTGTAGCTGGATACTGAAAACCAGCTTCAACAGCGAAGAGAAGATGAACCCATATACAGACAGAATAAACAGGCACGAATGGGAGATGCTGAGAGAGGAAAAACCCAGATGTGCCCTGAGGGCCACCCGTGGAGTCCAGGAGGGTGACACCTCAACCATCTCCATCCTGTAAGTTGTGTTCATGTTCCACTCAGGCTTCTATTCCCCCCAAGCACGTGCCTTGCAAAAAGACAACGCATCCTCTGAGAAAATCCCTTCTCAGAATCCATCAGATTCTTGGGGTTTTGTTCTGGGCAGCTCATAGTTTTACTTTGAAAAGGGGCAGAAAACACTGCCCCTTTATTACCGTGAGATAGCAGAGTCTTAGAAAATAAAGCAGACAACACTGCAAAGGGTTTGAAGCAACAATTTAATTTTAAAAAAGTATCGTGGTTTTAATCTTTACTATTGCTTTTACAGTGTTAAAATTCAAAGGATGGCCAGCATGCCTTCAGTTTTCCTCACATCCAGAATCTCTTTAACAAACTCATTTATAGGAAATAGACACTATATTGCATTAAAATAAACACAAAAAAAGACAGACTTTCTAATCGCCTGGAGTCACATTTCAAAACTAGCAAGTCAGGCAGTTATCCAGCAACAACCTCCTTATTTTAAAAGTTTTTTCTTTAAAAAAGATATGAAACAGCAGTGACCCAGCACTAGCCTAGGTTTTAAATATTAAAGAGATTTTTATCAGTGTAAATTTGAAAAACAAACCAGCTACCACCACTGGGGTGTTAACGATGTTGGTCAGTGTCCAGCAATGACCTCCTGTTGTAATTCTGTGTGTTAACTCTACAGTCCATAATTCATGGCCCACCAAAAGGCAGCAACGAGCAAGGCTGCAGGCACCAGCTTCTGGCAGAGGCACCTGACAGGAAGCCTGCAAGTCTGTGGGAAGAAAGGGGATGGTAATTAGAAATAACAAGCAGCAAAAAGATGGTGCAAGGAAACCAAAAGAGTGCCCGTGTGGGAGGTCAGTGTGGGCTCGAGAGCACGGTCCAGTGCTGCTGCAGAAACGCAGAGGGGGTCAGTCTTGCTGGTGGCTCCAGCCACTGAAGAATCCTCCTCTCCTCTCTGGGTAAGCACTACTGGCAGCAGCTCTGCTCATCTGCCCAGGGACACCCTTCCAGCATTTGATGGTGGCAGATCCCTCCCCTCCGAATTGAGCCCTGTGAGTTGTGTGGGATTTGGGCAGCATCGTCTGTCTTTAAATGAGACATTTCAGCCTAAAGAGAAGAAACCAGGGCACTGAGGGGGCACCAACAAACCAAGGGATAAACCCCAGCCTGAAGCCACTTTATATGCTTCACTCACTGACACTGCAAGGGAGCCAGGTGTTCCTGTTGCCTACCTGCCAACAAAAAGATGGGAGAAAAAGGAGAGAGCATACCCAGCCTCCATAGCCAGAGATCCGCTTTGTCCAGTTACTGCTCAAAACATTTCCAAAGCTTCTTATAACACTTTTAATAACATTCCATGTCTGGAAAACACTGATAGCAACCCTGATGATTTAAACAAAACAAAGAAAGCGTGGGGATAGAAAATTTATTTAGAAAGTGGCAAATAAAATACCCATGTTTAGGAAACAAAAACCAACCAACCAAAACAAAACAAAACCCAAATAAAAACCTCTAGTATATTCCTTCCTGAAAGTGTATGTGTACATGTATATTTCTCTAAATATTTAGGAAGAAGACCTTTGAAATCTAAAGATAATTTAGCTTCAGAATTAAGTGATTAAGTGATTAACAACCAATCTTTGTGGTTGTTTCAAACTTAGAAGAGCATAACCCAATGAGAGAAGTTTATCTCTGATGAATCAGGACAGCAATACAGGACTGACACAGCAATGCCACAGGCTTTCTCTGGAGTGTGAATCCAGCTTTGCTGAGCTAGAAGGTGTATATATACGTTATATACAGATGTATTTATATGTTATGTTACACAGCTGTAATTGAACTGCATTCTCTGGTAGGTCTGCAATGCAAGGAGAAAGCAAGGAGAAAATAAGGTGGAGTACCTGGGGGTTCAGACACAGCTGAGTATCTCATGTTAGGACACTGCTGCATGTGAGTTAATAACTATGCAGGACAGCCCTCCAGCTCACAGCAGATAAAAGGCAGTTCAAACTAGTCCAGCCATGTTTTCTTGTATGTGCATGGGTAGGTTATTGCACATGCAGTAACATGTTAATCCCACACTGGGCTGCACGTCTCTCATCACTCAGTTATGCTTAAAATTGTGTCTAAAGCTACTGTACCTCTGAGGAATTTGAAATAGCAAGAAACTATTTCTTTTGACTTTAAATGGCTGTTGTCTGTGGAAACAATTTAATTTACATTATTACAAAGCTTTTCCTTGTAAAACAAGCTGCTCTGCTTTTCTAGGTTCTGTATGAGGCAGCAGTAGTAGCAATAACTTTTTTTATTTTGTGTACAGAAACGTTCTTGTTTATCTAACATGATTTTTAAAAGGATCTGCCAATAAGGTAACTTACACTCGTGCCAGGTGAAGCAGTGTTTCTTCTAATGTCCTGTGGTACCTCCTGTTAAATTCATCCCCGATCAGGGCCAGCTGACGGCCAACCTGAGTAGCTGAGCTGCAAGGCAGTCAGGATGTGCACGTTAGAGGAGAACCCTGCAACAGCAATTCTTTAAAAGCATTCTGCAAATCTCAGGTACTGTTATTCCCCCAACAGCTGGGCTAAACTGGGCATGTAAGAGTGAAGTGTTACAGGAGGTTTGTTTCCCATTATTTATAGGTTTACTGATTAAGCATTTTATGCCCATACATGAAGTGTTTTGATGTTTTCATAAGAAGCTGCATATTTGGCACTTTTGTAAAAAAGGTGTTGATTTTTAAGGTGTTTCATTTCTTTATACAAGACAACAGGATTCTGGTTTGGGTTTTTTGGTTATCCTCCTCCCTTCCCCCCAGGTCAAAATATTGAAACAGCCTTCACTTCAAACCTTTCAAGATATTTCATCTTACAAATACGTTGGCTTTGTCATCCAACAGATTTACTCCAATGAGTTCCACTCTGCAGTGTGGGTCTCCAGCTACTGGGCGGTGCCCGAATACAAACTGACCAAAACCTTAAGGCTTTTGGGGAGGTCCCGGGACATACAGAAACTTGAACAACATCTGTGGCACATGTTGATGCTAAAAACTGGTTATGCTTTCCTGATGAAAATTTCCAATTAGCTTTAGCTTCTCTTAGACACGTCTTTTTGTTCTGGTAGACACATAATATGAATATACGTTTTTATTTTAATTTGCACTTCTGCTGAGATCTGTTTATGAGATCTGCGGAATAGTAAGTGGGCTTAAGAGCTTAATTTTAGAGTCTGCTGAAAAAAACCCCTTGGGCTTGGTTTGGTCAGTCCTCCAACAAAAAAACGCCAGAAAAACCACAGAAAGGAATTTTCACAGATGGGGGAGAAAGGCAACCCCTGACTCTTGTACTGGAAAAAATGTATGTATGGGATTAAGAAAAACCCAAGGCAGCACTACTAGTTTGTAAGTGGCGCCTGGAGAATTAGGTAAAAATGGATTCTTCAGCTGCTTGCTGTAACAGGTGGGTGTCTAATGAAGAGCAACATCTGTGTCCCTGTGCAAGATAAAAACTTACAGGCATTTAATGCAGCGTAATCTTGCACGGTCAGTGTTAAGCACTACAGGTTATCTACCCTCGCATCTATTCCATTTCCAGTACTATGCACTATGATTATTTGGCTTAGCAGTTTTCTGGAAAGTCTGGCACTTTGTACTTGGGGAGGACAGACGGAGTATTAATGTAGTGTGATACCTGATATCAAACTCCATTTGCTCTGTGGTGTCTGGAATTGTTTGGAGGTCACTGTAGGTTTCCTCTTCTGGTGCTCCATTGGGGTAGCTGGAGAGGACAAAGTGCCTGGGGGTTCTCCTGATTTGAGACATCTTACTCTGCAACAAGTCATGAAAGACAACCTCAGGGCTTCGTGTTATGCAAGGTCTTTTCAGTTTAGATGGAAATTGGTTAAACTGCTCTTAAAGTTACTCTTTTTACTTCTCCAGTCAGAACACGAGTGTTGCTAATGTAACTATTTCAAGAGTAGTCAAAGGAAAGTTTCAGTGACCCAGCAGATGTCCAGCAATTCAGACATTTAGCATTTAGATGGCTGCTACTTTATATTGGCTCAAAACAACCCAGAAACTGGAAAATCTCGATAAATATAACTAGTGCAGACAAGTATAGTTTCTCAGTAGTTTCACTTAGTACAAGATGCTTTCCTACATTGTTTGCAACAACCTGCCTGGCATTAAATCACTCTAACCCATGGAGATCCCCAGGCAGAAAGTACCTAAAGCAAACTTGAACAGGTTTTCCTATGTCTTTAATTCAGGTCCAAGTTTACACATCTTCAGCTGGAGGCCACCACCACGGAAATTACAAGCAACTCACCATAGAAATAGAATATAAGAAAGATTTAAACCCATTAATAGCTTTCCACATCGAAGAGCAGACAGTAGGAACCAGTCAAATCAGTGGAGCTGCCTACTAGTACAATGGAAAAGTTATTCACAACCAGTACCACAAAATCAATGGCAAAATTTAACAGGTTTCAGCACACGTGGCTTGTGTCTAATACAGCAAGCATTTGGAAAACACAGAGAGCAGTGTTTGGAGAGCAGAGCTGATGTTGTTGTAGTCATTAGGATTGTTTTATTTGGTTTATCAAGAGAAACAACATCAGAGCTGTGGATGGGGATTATTCCAAACTACACACGCCCTTGGACATTTGTTGCAGTGGAAGGCTCTGCCTGATGAGGAACTTAATTATAACCTTCTGGAGATGCTCTGGTTTTATCAGGCATTGGTTTTGGCCAGCTTTTTTTCTGGTTTCTTTGCTTCCTGGCTCCATTGTTAAAAAACCGATCTCTTTTGTTGATGGAGTGATCCTGGACAGCAACAAAGGGGAGTTCTGCTTGCTGGATTTCTTTCTCGTTTTAAACATACTCTCAGCAGGTCAAATGAATAAAACTCAAATAAAATATTCTCAGAAATTAAACTAAACCAAGCAAAAAGGTAATGTCATAATGCTGCTTGGTATGAATTTGGTTTGCCACATTGCTGCAGTCTTGTAAAAACTTTAAATTTTACGCTGGGGATGAGGTTAGGTCCTTTGTGATCTTCTTTCAGTATTTAGATGAAGTTTACATTTTCCACAAAGCAAAATTATTCGTAACTAATGTGTATATATTACTGCATAAGCAAACCCATAAAAATGTGATACTAAATAAATGAAAATATGCTTGGTTTACAGAAGCATAAGATCCTCTTAGTGGTGTTTAATGTGGCTGGAGAAAAGCATGCTACAGACTAGTGTCAGCTGGCAGACATTATGTCTTATACAGTTTGTAGTTTTATCTTCTGGTTTTTGCCCTTGTATTTGTAGCATTTCTGCTTTACCTACTAGATGTTTAGAATCTAGGATTTTAAATATATCCAGCGTTCTGAAAAGCTGTGTAGTTTAGCAGTGGCAAAGAGCAGCTGGGATCAGGTGTTCTGAGTTTTACTGCACCAACCATGAGGGGAGTTGTGTGACCCAACCCTCTTTCTGAGGGGAAATACCACAGACTTCCTTCCAAGGGAGCACCTATCTGAACATGTTTTACAGGTGAGTTAAAAGGCTCTTTTAATTCAGATAATTTTTTTTTTCTTAAAAAATAGACAGTAGTTTCAGGTGCTGTATCTGCTTCAAAAGATGCCCTGTCCTGTTTTAAATGCTTCCTTTATTTATCACTGTGTGTCTCTCTCTTCTATCCAAAAAAAAAATCAGGAAAATAAAGGGCGATGTCCACAGAGGAACTTTGTGCATTCCAGCACCATACCTGATTTCCAGATACCCAGTGACCCCAAGGACTTTGTAGCTTTGAATCAGGTGCCAAGGCTTCATACACACCCCGGAGTGAAGCTGTATCACATTAAATCAATCCATATTCACCGGAGCAGATACTTGAACGGATCTTCCATTTCCCAGGGCAACATCTAGACCAGTGGGTTACTGGGTGCAGTGGTGGCCAAGGGCTGATCACATTCCCACAAGTGCATCCCTGTCCCTTTTTGGTGCAAGGTCCAATGTGACACTACTGCAGTACGGACTGGGTGACCCAGGGCAGCTCCTGCTTTGAGAACTCCACCAGAGCTCAGGCAGGAGCTCCAAGGCGTCCTGTAGATCCATTAATGAGAAACTGGGAATGGCAAAGCAAGGTCTGGAGGATCCCAGGGATGCTGAAGTACTCCCTTGGACATTTAAAGTGTCAGTTCTCTGGATGCAGTTAATCTCAGTAGGCTGCATAGAGAAACAGTCAAACACGTGGTGCTGGACTTTTGGAGGTTTAACAACCCAACTGTTTGGCTCACACGTACAAAGTAAACATCTAGAGATGCAGTGGTGTACTCCTGTGGCCTGTGGGTACCAATGGAAATGTATTAATTGTGTTTCTTCACAGCTCAGAAAGTTGTTAAAAGTTATCTAGTAGAACAAGTACTATAGGGGATAAAATGTAGTAATACCAAGCATAAAGGGTCAGCTGTCTCCTGCACATGTATTACTATTTTTAGCTTTCACGACGTAGTGAGGGAAAAGAATACTAAAAAAAGTTATTTTCTTTTTTTCTTTTTCTTCATTTCTAGACTCAATGCTAGTTTCACATTCACAGGGCCATACAACGGAAATGTCTATATCTGTGTGAGATGAAAACTGTGTCCTGAAAAAGACCTATAATAAGTCAACGCAGTACAGAACTCAAGACATGTCAACAAACCATACAGTACCCCAACAAAAGCCCAAAGTGCAACATATGCTACCTCACACCTGTTACCATGATAATACCTTCCTCCCACAGGCTAAAAAAGAGTTGTTGGGTCATGCTCTCTACAGCTCAGCTGCAGCCTTGTGTGTTGGCTTTGCCCACCAAGCTGTCTCAATGCAAGGCCCATCCAGCAAGGAGGAGCGTTAAAATGTATTTTCCAGGATGGGCCGTACTGAGGCAAAGGCAGTCTGGCAGGGCCACTGTCTTGAAGGCGTACAGGATGGGTCTAATTTAGTTTCAAAGCAAAGCTTAGCAATTACCTTCTTGAGAATTACCTGTCTTGAGGCTGTTTACTGATTTCTGTCATCATTTTAAAAATCTGGGTGTATAGGCGTAATACAGAAATGCACATAAAAGCTACATTAATATGGACCTGTTCTGTTCCTCAGGTTTGGATCTGTGCAGAGCTGATCAAGAGGAGCATATATCACACTCCACAGGCCCTTCTGGCTCTCTACAGCAGGATGTGTTCATCTTCTACCACCCACCTCACCCTTCCCTTCTTTCTCTCATTTATACAGGAGGAAAAGGCAAACTGATTTTGGTTTACAGAAACCAAAGGGTTGTATATGTTTGTGAGTGATTCAGAGAGTAACTGACCACCTCACAACACCTCTGAGGAGGCGTTGGCAGGATCCCATGCCAGCAACAGAGATCATTTCCAAACAAGCAACCAGATCAAAAAGCCCGAGCTTCCCTGTAAAGCTTCGACTGAGCATGCTTAAAGCTTCGTTTCAATGGTGAAATGCCTTCAGCAGAATAAATAATGTATTTCAAGTCAAATACATACTTAATGTTCTGATGAAAAGAGGCCTAGATCCAAATTTTAAAAAACAGCCCTCCAAATGCCTAATTATATGATGGAAATTATAGAAATTTATGAACACAATTATGATTGAATAATGAAGCATCTTCAGTAGAAAGATTGTGTTGACACTGTCTTTACTTTGCATAGTCGAGTTGGTTTTATTTGTGAGGGTGTTTTTCAATCTAGGAAAAGAGAACAGAAAAGCTTGAAAAAGGAACGTTGCTAAACCAGGCAAGCCAGCAGGTGAGCTGGGGAAAACAAAAGGATCTGAAATTTACTTGTAGTCAGTTCAATTAGATTTGCTGTGTTAACAGATTTTAAGACAGGCACAATGATACTTCAGTATAATGCACTGAACGCATTAATTATAGTTTATGTATTATCCTTTTGTATTTTACAACTTATCGATGCAGTTTACGTGCATTTTGTGTCTTATGCCTACAATCTTACATATTTTATGCAGATGTGACATGGTAAAACCATAAATAATAACGATATATGATTTACTATGTTTTAAAACTGGTTATGAAAACAGAAAACAACCATTGATCATCTAATTCCAGTGTTCAGGCTCAAAATTCCCAGCGCCTGCCTACATAAATATGGATTGACAGACAGGACCCTCATCCTTTACCCCCACGGTATCAAAGCCTATCTCAAACTGTTTCAGATTCTACCAGCTGCCCATGCAAACTAAATTTAAATTAAAAACAAATAGAGGCTTGGTTGTTTGCATATACATCTCCAGTCCATAGCCACCTCATTCAAAACATGACATCATCCTCACTGCTGCGAGCACAAATCTCTGTGCTATTTTACACGGACAAGTCTTTGACACAGTGACTGAAGATTAAGAGCTAGTTAAGGTTTCAGAGAAACAGGAATATTGGGCAGGCAGGAAGGATACAGTCTTTAACATCTCAGGCTTTTTATTTGGTTGGTTTTCTTTAGGCTCTCCTGTGAGCTCTGTCAGTGAGCAGCAGTTGCCCTCCACTTCTGGCCCTCTTCCCTTGCAGGTCAGCTGCTGTGATCCATGGGCAGCACACAGGCCGTGAGCACCAGGAGATCCCTGCCCCTTCCCTCACAGGGACACCTGCCTTTGGAACCACCACAGCTCGTGGCAAAATGCTGCAAGGTAACCATCAGCAACATGAGTTTTTCTTAGAAAGATGAGAGGTTAAGTCATCTTTACTCATTTTGTGCACGTTAGTTAACCCAGGGTGCTAGATGAACTCTTAAATCAGTATCAGGTCAAGGAGCAAAGATAAATTAATTCTTTGTCTCCTACCATGTTCTCAGTCAGCTTAACATCGATGACCTTGGAGACTGTTTACACAAAACACTTCTTAATATTGCCTCAAACAGCTATTAAAGGACACTTTGTAAATCTGAAAAATACACTCTCTGCTTCCTACATTTTACTTCATTTATGTTTTTATGCTCAGTAAGTTAGTATGATAACATGCCTTCACTGAGAATTTAACAGAGCTCCTCTTACCTAAAAACAAGATAGGAATTAAGCATTTGATTATATTTAAACATAAAAAATATGTTCCTTAAGCAAGTTCTGTAATCTCAGCAGCAAAAGAAATGCATACGGCAGACTTTAAATGAAGGAAACCTCTTAAAGCAAAGAGCACACACAGATATTTTGTATTTCAGTCTCTACTGAAAATGTTTAAGGGGCTCTGATTGAGTGAAGACTTCGGGAATCTCAAAATTTTTATGTATCATCAGCATTTGCATGTTGTCTGTTAGAGCCCTCAGAGAGCACCGGTCCTTACTGTGACAGACTGTGACTGTAGAGAACAAGAGATTTCCACCTTAAAAAGTAGATAGCACGGTTATATCTGCATTAAAAAGCCATCATTTGATAAATATCACATAAAGTATCACTTTCCTTAAAGTGTCTGCTGATTCCTTCAGTGCTCACGAACCTATTTTTATGGCTTCTAAACTGAAACAAGGGGTGTCTGCTTTTATCAAAATGAACACATTCAGTTCCCAAGAGGTTTCATGAGAAGAACTAAGAACATTGAAGAGAAGAATATGCAGATACCACAGTGAAACTGTTCTATTAAAAAAAACCCAAAACCACACACCCGTGTGTGGAGTCTTCTGCAAGACTCTGTTTTGGCTTTTTTTTGTGACAGCACCACCTATCTCAAGGATATCGCCTTTGCTCTACTTGTTTATAAGGAGTTAAGGTTTAGATTGAGTCAGAAAGATTCTGCTCTAACATTTACATTTCCTTTTCAAAACATTTTCTGCCCTTTGTACTTCTCTGTCTCACCAAAAGGTCAGGATTCTAACACAATAAATAAGAATTTGCTTCGAATTGATTATTGAATTCCATGGCCAAGTTGTAGGAGGTAAGTATGACAATATATATAGTTCAATAATCTATGAATGGAAAAATGTTTCTTTTTTCACATTTATTCTAAAATTTTGTCTTAGATTTATTTTTGAAAGCTCCTAAAATAAATGATGCAGACAGAAAAGTTGTTATTGTTGTTAACAAAAGTTTGTGCAATGCTCATAATTATCAATACAGTTACATAGTAAAATTTAAATCCTTCAATCTAAGATGCATTCAATCAAATTGAAAAAAATAATTAAAATCTGATGTACTTAAGAGACCTCATTCAACCAGCCCATCCACTTGGAGGGTGAAGCACCTGCAGTGAACCTGCTGGCATCCTCAGCAGGCAGATCATGGGATTCATACCTCGGTAATAAATGTAGAATTCAAGGATGCTGGTCACCAAGGCCATAATCTATAAAAACACTGAGGCAGATGCCGAGCCTTCAACGGACCAAATAACATTTTAAATTTAAACCTGATAATTCATGTTAGTAAAAAGCTGGCACACTTGGGAGAGCTATGGGCTGCGTTTTCCCTCACCTGGTCCCCTTAGCACTGCGCAGCACAGCACCCACACCGTCACCTTGCACCTCCAGCCTGTCCCATTTAGGGACACTTTACTAGACTTGAGGTCAGAAAACTCATCATCTTCTATGACCTTTGGTGGTCATCTCCTACCGGTGCCTCTGGAATCCCAGTTACTGCTGCCACATTGGGAAGGTAAAAGAAACTATTGATATGCAAGAACAGTGTGACTGTAAGTCTAAGAACTCAACCTCACTATTTCGCTGTCCTTGTGCTGCACATCAGCACAGAGAATTAAAATGCCACCCTGTTCACAGTTTTAGTTGGATTTCCTGTATTGGGTCAAGCTCACAGTTCCTATTCTACTCCCACCAGCTCTTGCTTTGCCCAAGCAGGCTGTTACCCTGCAGAAGCTGAGTGCATTCAATTTCAGTTCAATAAACGGTCTTATGGTCAATGGCCTATTGATACAGAAATCATTAAAAAGAACTACCACAAACACCCACCAAACAGGGGAGGCAGGCAATTTTGTTAAATTTCTTCTTTCAGATATTGTGTCTCTACAGAGGTGACATTTTTACATCAGAAGGTATCAAACACCTTGCATAAACACTGGTTTTCTTCTTCATTATGCTCAGTGCTAACTCGCATTCAATTGACATGCATTAAATGAAAAAAAAAATTAATGTGCCCACAATACTTTAATTCAAAATAACTTTGCCCATGTACCTGTGACAAAATGACAATGGAGTCTACTCTGTCTTCTTGTTATACATGTGTCTGCTACAGCCTTGAGAAGCAATCTCAGGCTAATACTTTCCAGTTAAACACCTTGAAATCTGTTTAGTCACAGAACTCACCACGCTGCTGAAAACACTCCTTGTGAAATGACTTAAACATTACTGAGTATACGCTGCTGTACACATTTCCATCTCCGCTGTTGCAGATCATTCCTGTTATCAACAGCATCGTTTTAAACGCACACAGATATAGTAAACAAGTTATTCAGGAATTTTTTATATGTTTAACTCTGGCATATTTTGCTACATATCTCGGACTTATTTTGAGGGCTAATTTCCTGCTTTGCCAAGAGTGAAAGTACACGCACTCCGCTCATCTGCTTAGAACACCGTAGCTGAGTCCAAAGCGCACGGGTGCTCGCAGCATCCTTCGGAGGGGCACAGGTCCCTGCCGGGGCTGAGCACCCGGGGCCGGACGCTCCCCCGCCCGTGGGCACGGCGGCTCCGGCCGCTCGCTCCGCTCCGGGCGTCCAACCCCGCCCGCCGCGCTTGTTACAGGACATCGATCCCGCCTCCTGAAGCCGAAGATGCTGCGGCGCCGGCGGAGCTGCTGCCCGTGAAACGTTCCGGAACGTGCCGCGGGGCCGGGCGCGCAGGTGAAGTGGCGGGTCCCGGCACCGCCAGCAGCCCTCGGCACTCCGCAGCGCGCCGGGAGAGCAGCCTGGGTCTGCCCGGAGAGCCCGGCCGGGTTCCCCCCGCTCCCCCCACGGAAAGGCGCCGCCGCGCCGCCCGTGTCCCGCCGGGACCCCGCCGCTCACCTGGGCCCGGAGTCCCCGCCGCGCCGCGGGCACACAGCAGGCGTCAGCAGAGGGGGCTCCCCGCGCCCCCCGCGCCGGC